>VMRN01000082.1:1751519-1835087 GCA_010277015.1 Poeciliopsis turrubarensis | reverse complement strand
ATAAGTTCTGGTTGTTTGAAGCTGAAACAAATTTTATATCCAGTTTTACAAGAAATCTCAAGCTGAGAAACCAAAAAAGCTTTATCTCAGTGAGAAAATGCAAAATTGTGACTCTCTATGAGTACTCAAAATTATATGAATATTTTTGCCTTATTTACTTTGAAATAACGTTGAAAACTACAAGTTCTGGTTGTTTGAAGCTGAAACAAAGTTAATATCCAGTTTTACAAGAAATCCCAGGCTGAGAGACGAAAAAAACTTTATCTCAGCGAGTAAATGCAAAATTGACACTCTCTAAGTACTCAAAATTATATTAATAATTTTGCCTTATTTTCTTTCAAACAACCTAGAAAAAGATAAGTTCTGGTTGTTTGAAACTGAAACACAGTGAAAATCCAGTTTTACAAGAAATCCCAGGCTGAGAAACCAAAAAAGTTTAATCTCAGCGAGTAAATGCAAAATTGACACACTCTGAGTATTGAAAATAATATTAATTTTACCTAATTTTCTTTGAAACAACGTAGAAAAATATAAGGTCTGGTTGTTTGAAGCTGAAACAAAGTTAATATCCAGTTTTACAAGAAATCCTAAGCTGAGAGACCAAAAAAGCTTCATGTCAGTGTGAAAATGCAAAATTGACACAAACTGAGTGTTCAAAACAATATCATTATTTTTACCTTATTTTCTTTGAAACAACGTAGAAAAATATAAGTTCTGGTTGTTTGAAGCTGAAACAAAGTTAATATCCAATTTTACAAGAAATCCCAAGCTGAGAGACCAAAAAAGCTTCATCTCAGTGTGAAAATGCAAAATTGACACAAACTGAGTGTTCAAAACTATATCATTATTTTTACCTTATTTCTTTGAAACAACGTCGAAAAATATATAATTTCTGTTGTTTGAAGCTGAAACAAAGTTTATATCCAGTTTTACAAGAAATCCCAGGCTGAGAGACGAAAAAAACTTTATCTCAGCGAGTTAATGCAAAATTGACACTCTCTAAGTACTTAAAATTATATTAATAATTTTTCCTTATTTTCTTTCAAGCAACGTAGAAAAAGATAAGTTCTGGTTGTTTGAAGCTGAAACAAAGTTAATATCCAGTTTTACAAGAAATCCCACGTTGGGAGACCAAAAAAGCTTTATCTCAGCGAGTGAATGCAAAATTGACACACTGTGAGTAAACAAAATTATAGTTTTAATTTTACATTATTTTCTTTGAAACAATGCAGAAAAAGATAAGTTCTGGTTGTTTGAAGCTGAGACAAAGTTAATATCCAGTTTTACAAGAAATCCCAGGCTGAGAGACCAAAAAAGCTTTATCTCAGCGAGTAAATGCAAAATTGACACAAAATGAGTGTTCTAAACTATATCATTAATTTTACCTTATTTTCTTTGAAACAACGTTGAAAACAAGTTCTGGTTGTTTGAAGCTGAAACAAGGTTAAAATCCAGTTTTACAAGAAATCTCAAGCTGAGAAACCAAAAATGCTTTATCTCAGTGAGAAAATGCAAATTTGACACTCTCTGGGTACTCAAAATTATATTAATAATTTTGCCTTATTTACTTTGAAGCAACGTTTAAAACAACAAGTTCTGGTTGCTTGAAGCTGAAATAAAGTGAAAATCCAGTATATCAAGAAATCCCAAGCTGAGAAACCAAAAATGCTTTATCTCAGTGAGAAAACGCAAAATTGACACACTCTGAGTAAAAAAAATTATCTCCATAATTTTGCTTTATTTTCTTTGAAACTTTGAATAAAACAACAAGTTCTGGTTGTTTGAAGCTGAAACAAAGTGAAAATCCAGTATATCAAGAAATCCCAAACTGCAAAACCAAAAATGCTTTATCTCAGTGAGATAAAGCAAAATAGACACACAGTGAGTATTCAAAACTATATTAATAATTTTGCCTTATTTTTTTTGAAACATTGCAGAAAACAACAAGTGCTGGTTGTTTGAAGCTGAAACAAAGTTAGAATCCAGTGTGTCAAGAAATCCAAAGCTGATAAGCCAAAAATGTTTTATCTCAGTGAAAGAAGTGAAAAATTGATAAACTTTGAATATTCAAGCAATACATTAATTTTCAGCCATATATTCTTTGAAACAGCATAGAAATGCATAAAAGCAGCAGTACTTGTTGTATGAATCTGACACACATATAACATCCAGTGTTTCGAAAAATTTTAGTAGGGAGACCGAAAATGCTTTATCTCGTCGAAACAAGTGAAAAATCGACAGTGAATTCTCTGCACTACATTCAGTTCCCAGAATTTATTGAGTTTTTTAGAATTGTTTAGAAACAGTAGTTCTGGTTGTTTGAAGCTGCAAAGAAGTATCAATCAAATGTTCCAAGAAATCCTAAAAAAGCCTTATCCCAGCAAAACAAAGTAAAAAAAATGAACAAATAGTGAATTCTCTGTACGACATTCAATTTTCAGCCTTATATTCTTTGAAACAATATAGAAAAGCGTAAAAGCAGTCGTTGTGGTTGTTTGAAGCTGAAACAAATCTGAAATCCTGTGTTTCAAGAAATTTTAGCTGAGAGACAAATAAAAGGATTATCTCAGCCAAAAATGTGAAAAAATTGATAAAACTGTGAATTTTCAGCACTTCATTCATTTTTCAGCCTTATATTCTTTGAAATAGAATAGAAATTAATAAAAGCAGTAGTTCTGGTTATTTAAAGCTGAAACACAGATAGAACACAGATAAAAGAAAATCCATTGTTTCAAGAAATCTTAAGCTGAGAGACCAAAAAAGCATTACCGCAGTGAAAAAAGGGAAAAACCCAGGCTGACATGTACAATGCCCATCAGTAACTCTGATAATTAATTCTGCGTGTCTATGATGCTGATGGATTTGTAGGAAAAAAAAGTCTATAAAACTTGATTACTCTCTTTGTCAATATCTGAAACTGACTTCAGCATATTGTATTGCCCATCAAATGTTTCCTCAGAATTTTACTTTGTTGGAAGGATTTGAACCTGCATGGGGAATCCCCAATGGATTTTAACCACTTGGCCACAACAACTCAGGTTCTTAAAGAGTTAGCACACCAGGAGACACCAATGGCTTCATAGGGAAAAAAATCATAAAGATTGCTCTGTTCTTCAATATCTGATTTGAGGACCATTTTACGCTCTCTCCTTCCTCTAAAACTTAGGGTAGCATATATATTCCCCATCAAACATTGATCATTACTAAAGAATCTAATACTGTCTGCAAGATTCAAACCTGTGGGAGGAGCCCCAATGGAGTTGTAGTCCATCGTCTTAACCACTATTCCAAAAATGGGGCAAAAGGAACTGCTAGATGGGGGGAAGATAAAAGAAGGGGAAAGGAAAGGGGGGAAAAGAGGAAAAAAGAAGAGAAAAGAGAAAAGAAAAATTTGGAGCTTCTACTCAAGGACATGTTTCAGTAGTATCAAAAGAATATAAAACTAACAGTGAGCCAAGTCAGAACACCCTTCAGTATTCTTAGTGCAACGCTCATATGCACTGATAGAAATAGCGCCACATCTAGCAAAGATAAAACCAACTGCTTGAATTTCTATCCCCTGAAAACTGGAAACTCTAAACAAACCACACATTTTTTTGTGCTTACATCAACAAAGCTTAATAATATGTATTTTTTCTGTAGCTAAGCACGGAAAAAAAATCACATTTAGTTTGACACCAAATTTCAGTAATATAAAGAAACAGAGTAATTTCACTGAAAATTCAGTTTTTATATTTAACTACAAGGTGATTTAGCTTAATGAAAAACTGAGATCACAAGAAAATTACATTTATCAAAAAAAGATTTCACAGTTGCTTGTAATATTACATGTACTATTCTGTAAAGACCAATACAGTTATTAACTAAGCCCTCATAACATGGCAGTCATCCTGTCGAAACTTACAAACAATTCTAGGCTTTAAAACAAAAATGATGCTATGATATTAAAAGATGAAAACTTTAAATATCTGTTTGAAAGAAAAGATGAAAACTAAAAAGAAAATTCTTCAAACAGTCACTGCTTCCGAAGAGATTCTTTCCATTCCAAAGTAGTCCAAAGTATCCCAGATGCTAGACAGTACCATTTTCCCTTAATCTGTGTATGGCCAGTGCTTTTGTTACTCGCCTGACCACAAACTGAACACTGATAGTGGTAGTCCTGCTTCCATTGGTGCTTTTTGGGAGCTCTTGGTGCTCTTGCCAGGCGTTCCTGGTCTTCTAATTCTGCTCTATTCTGTCTCCATTTCTTGTAGGAATTCATGTTGTCTGGAGCCTAATCTGATGGTGATGATGATGATGCTGAACCAGCAACAGATGCTGGGGTTGATGAGTGGTGGTGTATCGTACCAATACAATGGAGCCAGAGGAGATGTCAGGGGTGGGAACTGTCCTTGTCCAAATGAGGTCAAAACTGGAGCAGGTGGATCGTAGCAGAAACCTGCAGAAGTGGTTTATGCTCACAGCAGGACCAAGCCAATGATGGTGGGTGGTCAGTCTGTAGACACAAGAAGATGGCAGGAACTGGGGCCTGTGAAAAGAGTCCTGGGGAGGCCAATGCTGTGCGGAGCCAGCTTTACCACCAACCCATTGATGGATCAGAGCCTCGCTTTCTCTGTTTTCAGGTTCCTTAACTCCATGCTTTTATGTCCATATTCCACGGGTATGGAGGGGAGCTGTCTCAGTTCTGGGAAAGAGGTGTCAGCCATGGACACCTTCGGAGGAAGCTTAACACCTTGGAGAGGAGTGTCCTTGTCTGTTGTCTCCTGCTACTCATGTGAAATTTCTGAAAGATAATCCAACATAAACTGCTCTTTGGTCCTGCTCTGCGTCTTTAATGATTCCCTTCTCACTCCTTTGGGACTTAGTGATTGTAGTTGAGGTATCTTTGAGATGTCTAAACTTACTATTTCTTAACCACAAAATAAGTTAATTAATAAAATACAAAAGTTAAATTAAATAAGATGAAAATATTTGAACCAAAAAGACTAAATCAGAACTATCCCACACATCTACCATGAGAGACGCAACTCTTAAAAATATGTTATTATTAATATTATTATTATTATTATTAGTAGTAGTAGTAGTAGAAGTAGCAGTAGTAGTAGTAGTGTAGAAGTAGCAGTAGTAGTAGTAGTAGTAAAAGGAGGAGGAGAAGTAGTACTTAATACTGCTGTAGTAAGTCAGACAGTTAAGAATGTATGTGACAGAAAAGGACTTAGTGGTGGGACCTAACAGTGGAGGATGTTTTACTTGGCTTCTTTGGTAAACGCATGGTTAGCAATTCTGAGTTTTTTTGTTGACAAAATATTATATTCACTGCTGTAAATTCACTAAAAGAAAACAATGCTTTACTGCTTTGTTAAGCGGAATTAAGTATTATGTCAGATCTATCTAGACCACGTGTCAAACTCAAGGCCCGGGGGCCAAATCCGGCCCGCCGTAGCTTTTTATGTGGCCCTCCACAGACTAGACTAAACACCAAGTGTGATTAAATATCATATTATCAATCATATCAATGCAGTTTTTATCTGTTCACTGCCAATTTATATCAATCAATCCCTCCAGTTTCTTGAGAATTTAGTTGGTCTATGATTATAGTCCATGATTTATACAGCGAGTAAATAAACAGTCGCATTTGTTATTAGTTCCTGAAGGGACTGAAAAGATCTTCAATAATATTATGTAATTTTAAGAATTCATTGACATATTAACAGTTTGTGAACAGGTTTTATCAACACATTCTGGCACAACCGGCCCTTTAAGAGCCTTCATGATCTTGATTTGGCCCAAAACGAAAATGAGTTTGACACACCTGATCTAGACTAACAATAAACATTTGAAATATGCAGTGCTTGAAATGTATTATTTGAAACCTATACCTCCTAGCTTTTTCTTTTTCTTATTTGGTTTTTATCTGGACTGTTCTTTTCTGAGACACACAAATATATTCACTCAACGTTCATATATTGTTATACTGTAAATGGCATGTCTTCAAATAAAGTTGAAAACAAAAAACTAACAGCGGAGGGCGCAGCTATCGAATGGTTGGAGTTCCTACCCGGACGTTTATTCAGTTACACACTGAAACATGGCGGCCAACATAGAACAAATTTTCCAGGATTTTATTCTAAACAAGATTCGCGAGATCGAGGAGCAGAAGGACGATAAAAGGTATGTTGGCAGGCGTATTTAGCTTGTGTTTCTGCTGACGGACTGTTTCTAACGATAGCCCTGCAATCTGAATGTCTCCGAATCATGTGGTTCTGAATGTTGTGAACTAACCATGCAGAGCATGCAGGCTTCGGGAAGGGGAGAGGATGAAAGTCTTCATTCAGACGGAAGCTGTTTTTTATATTTATGAAGATCACCTTTTTGATTTTTAAAGGTTATTTTAACCACGCTGGAGATTAAAGGCCAAACAGCAGTACTGTCAGAAAGATCAACGCTAAATATTTTTCTCTCCTTCCACATATCTTTTCAATGCTGCCCTCATATTTCTTAAATAATCAAATTGCAACAGGTGATATTCTGATCCGTTTTCCAGCAGTGAGGCAACAGGCGCGGACTGTGAAGGTAAAGTTAGTGATGCAGCAAAGAGAAGTCCTCCGAGAGCCCAGGATGAGGACCCCAGCAAGTCTCAAAAGAAGCAGAAGAAGCACAAAAAGCACAAGAGCAAGAAGAAGAGGAAGAACCATGAGAAGGAGAGCAGTTCTGAGTCTGGAGCCGACATGGAGGGACAAGAACCGAGGTAAAACTCCCATCAACTTGTTTGGATTAACTTGTTTGGATATGAAAATCATGTTATCATATTAACAATATCCTTCAATAATTTCTTTTATTTTGTTCAGCAGTTGAATTAAATATTAATCAGTTAATCATTTCCTTCTATTTCATTATTGTTGTAAAATGTCAAGTGTACCACTGCAACAATTTTAAAAAATCAGTTTTAATTACTTTCAGTTATTTTAATTCATTATTCCTATCTAATTTATCTTGTAATTTCTAATCATTTTACCCCAGAACAAACCTAAATCTTTACTGAAATTTAAAGCAGTCGAGATTCAGTCCATTTTATAATGAAGTAATAATAAATATTATCTTTGACTGTATAGCCCTGAGTGCACTTTACCTAACGGTCATGTTACCATTTTGATACCAGAATGACTCACTGTTGCTCTCAGGGGATGTTTAAATGTTTACTTAATTTCATGACAGACAGTGAGAAGAAATAGGGAGAACTTGTGAAAGTTACAAATGGATGTAACACGGATGCTTAAGATGGTGTATTCTGAGAGTTCACATTTGGTATTTTTGGTTGTCGGACATATTTTCATTGTGACTTGCCTGTCTTTTGTCTTTTCCTCATAGAAAAGAGACACCAGCTCCAGAGATGAAGGAGCAAGGTGAGTCGGCCAGAGCTCATCTGCACTTTCTACAGCCGAGTAAAAATATCCACCTTTTACATATGCTGTGGGTTTTTTGAGGGCCAACCTTGAACTTTTTGATACATTTATCAGGAGTGACAGAGGGGATGGGATTTATATCAATATGTCTTACAGGGATGGAGAAAGAAAGTTAATATTTATTGGGAAACATGCTTAAAATATAAAATTTGACCTTTTTTATACTTTTATAGTGAGTGGGGAAAACGTCACAGGTGGCACTTTACAAACTCCTGAAAATTTTTATTTATGTCTTACTTGCTGAAGTGAATTTAAACTTCTTGTTAGTAATCAACCGCTTCTTGTTTCCCTGGGGTATGAATATGATGTGATGCAACTGGCACAAATGGACATGAAAAGACATACATTTCTTAGATTTCTTCAACAGCATCTGCTACTTCTTACAACAATAAAATGTGAGTCTAGTCAAAGTCAGTCTGTGCGATTTAGTAGCAATTTGGAGCTAAATAGATGAAATGTGAGACCAGATTAATCCATATGCGATTTTATGTGTTGGTTGTTGGGAGTGAGGCTGACATCTTACAGGGGGTTTAATTTTCCGTAGGGTTTACCCCAGAAAACTTGCTAACCCCGGAGCTCGGGGCACTAAGGTAGTCACCATATTTTGAGTTAAAAAATGTTTAAAGTTGAGCACTATTGGAAGAACTGGAAGATCTAAATCCTATAGTAAGCCAGTGGAGAAGCTGAAGAGACACAGGTGTGTGTTCCACTGTTATTATTGGCAAAACGACATTTTCACGTCGGAGGTAGAGCACTGGTGTTTTTGTTCAAAATAATCGTTTCTTTCTGAAACCAGTCTCAAATTAATGCATGGAGTTTTCTACAGTTATCAGTGTGAGACAGTGTTGTCATGAGAAACACTGAGGATGACTGTTTATTAGCCAACTGCTGCTAATCAAATGTATTCACATGTGAACACATTTAGTGTGACCTCCTCTCTTAAAGTAGAAGTCTGCAGCATACAGACTGATCTTAACAAAATGCCAGGATGGACATATGCTGTTTTCAAACTATTTCCAGGTTATTCCCAGGTGGAAAACATTTTAGACAGCTGTGATTTTTCCCAGGAGCCTCTAGGAGGATTCCAACTTAGACTCTGCAGTTTGTTGACCTGTGAGGTTTGAGACAGGAAGACAGGAACAAGCCAGGCTTGTTTGGAATTGTTGAAGGAGAAAGACTTTGCAAAGCAGCATCTGAGTGAAAGTTAGCACTTTTGGAAGAATGTTTTATTGAAGAAATAAGAGCAAAGTACAGAGACTGACTTATTCAAGACAATTGTGCCTACTCCTGAATTTTTCCTTGAGCCTCTTCAAAACCTTCAAAAGATGACCCAGTATCAAGTAGATACATTGCTATTTGACACACTATTGGGTAATGTTTTCAAACCAGCCAATACAGGAATTACGTTAATTTTTCCTGGTGTTGATTGGCTGTACCCCAAGAGCAGAAATGAGAAAAAACATAGATAATAATTCATATTAAGGTATATTTGGTGTTTGAACTATTGGGAGTCCACAGAGAACTTCTCTCTATGCTTAAGTTTTCTATTCCAAACTAGATGAGAATTGAAAAGGTGTGCACTTTCTTTTCCAATGTAAATGCAATAACTTTACATTTTGCGGTTTAAGTCTCACAAAAGAAGAAGTCTGGATCTTACATGGTTCAGTCTCCATGCTCTGGGAGTCATCAGTGTCTTCAACATGTCTCCTGAATGGTCCAGGTGAGAAGTCCAGCTCCAACAAAGAACACTCGTCAGGAAAGAAGAAGAAGAGAAAGAAGAAGAAGAAGAGAAGAAGAAGTGGAGAGAACACGTCCGATTCGGATTCGGAAGTCACATCGAAGCAGAAGCTCAATGAATGTTTGCGACCTCGACAGGAACAGCTGCCAGATATCATCCCCAAACAGGTAATAATAATTCATGTTAGAGTAAATACAGGCTGCTTTGTTTTATATGGATTATTAGTCTCATCAAATACCGTATATCATTTATCTTCTACCTACTATCTTAAGTTAAAATATTGACATTTTGAAATCTGGTTACATATAACCTGGAGTTGATGGTGAGCTTGCTATTTTTCCCACTGGTCTGTTTCCATGATGAATGAAGTAAAGAAACAAAAACAATTCAAACAGGAAATATGACAGAAAGAATCCCAGAAATGTGCCAACCTCACCACTTTCTGTTGAAACACTTTGTCGCCATCTGGTAGTTAGCGGTCCACTCAAAAATACCTGATTTCACTACCGTAATTTGAATAAGAACCTTTATTTATATCTGTAATGTGTTATATTCAAATCAAGAATCTCTAATTAATCCAGTTGCTGTTTGACAGCATTTATTTATTTTAAATAAATAAGATCAGCATTTCCAGAAGTAAAAACTTTCATCTTTATTCATTTAATGCTTGAAATTTTTCAAATTCCTAACAAGTAGTGGATAAGCTGGACCAATTCTGATCTTTCTCTCTCTGTATGAATATGA
The DNA here is from genome assembly GCA_010277015.1 of Poeciliopsis turrubarensis. Classification (NCBI taxonomy): domain Eukaryota; kingdom Metazoa; phylum Chordata; class Actinopteri; order Cyprinodontiformes; family Poeciliidae; genus Poeciliopsis; species Poeciliopsis turrubarensis. The sequence goes on along the minus strand of VMRN01000082.1, from coordinate 1,825,142 downwards.
GCCTCAGATCATTTCGGACACTTTTCCAAACTATCTCTGTGTTTACATCACGTATACATGTATCATGTTTTTGTTTAGTTTTTTTTTTTTTTTTTTTTCTTTTTGCTGCTGCTTTTCACTTTAAATAGGACAGCTCCAATAAAGGGAATGGAAATGAAAAGAGAGCTGGAAGCAGGAGCCCGTGTCCGCCATCACATTCCAATTCTGAGTTCCATTCCTCCTCAGTGAAGAGCAACCCCGCCTCATCGCTGGGACTCCACTGCCAAAGATCACAGACTCAGTCACCGTCTCCTTCACAATGCCACCAAAGCGAAAGCAGGTATTACAGGTATTATCACAACAAATGATATGACAAGTGCCCACCCGTAGAGGGAAAATGCATTCAATAAAAAAAACTCAGTTTTTCCAGTCTGTCTTTCGGATCAAGGACAAATCGGCCTAATTAAATCACTAATGCAGAGGTCTGCAACCTGTCTAATCCAAAGGGACATTTTAACCCTCAGGCCAACTACATGAACATCAGTTTTACTTATAATGGAGAATCCTGCAATAGCAGGCCAACATGAAAAGTCCTGATTTACTGGGATTTGGGCCTCTGGCTTTGAAACGTCTTTTAGATCAGCTGTGGAAAACGTAGCACTTTGTTTTGTTGACTCTATTTGTTATAGAATAGATTAAGAGCAATCTAAAAATGGGTTACTGTTTTTGCATAAGATAAGTCCAGGGTTATATTATAGAGGGTAGCCCTGAGCAAAAAGAAGGCAGATTGAAATAAAAAATAGGTGGATGCAGAGAATGGTGCAGTCTGCCAGACTGTTGTGGGAGTCCTAAAATGTCCTCCAGGAAGAGAACGGGGGAGTCCTATTATTATTTTTCTGTCATTATTTTGATAACTCGCTTTTCAGTTCAGGTCCTCTGCTGTTGGCACACCAGGTCATCAGACCCTCTTCACACTGAATAGAATTTCAAGTGAATTACTTTCTCCACTTGGTTGCTAAGATCACCTCTAAGTTAAAGAGGAACCATCCTGTTATCCCATAATTCCCTTCTGGATGTTTCATCTGGCTCTGCTCCAGTGTTCCTCATCTGTCTGTGGTGTACCACACATCTGCCTCAGAAGGTTCTGGTTGGATAAATTTTTTTCCAGGCAATTTGTGGTATTCCATCAGAAAAGGTTGACGGAAACTGCAAAATTTGATATAATTTCTTCAAAGTTTGTATGCTGGTTTTGAGCTGGTTTTCAACTTTTCTGAAAAGGATTTAATATGGGGAGAGGACTTGGCAAAGTTTCTCATTCTCTGGTGAGTTTTTGTCTTACCAGAGGCACAAACTCTGAAAGTTTCAAAGTCCAAACCTCAAGTACAGCAGGGAATTCTCTCCATTTTTCTGAGATGTATGCTCAGATGTCTGTTTGTTACAGCCATCTGTAGCATCAACATCTGATTAATGTTGCGCGAAATGCAACATTTTCCCAGCTCATATTCATCAGTCCAACACATAATGATGTGCGATACTTTTGTACATGTCGAAAAATAGAGAAATTAGTTCACAGAAAATACAAATTTGCCTATTTAGAATTATTTTGGCTTGAAATTGGATAAAAGCAGTAAACCACAAGAAGTAACCAAAGCAGTTTTAGCAAAGAACAAAAAGATTGCAAAGTTGCATGAGTGTTACATGTTCACTATCCAGTTGATTACACTGTACAATCACCAGGTGCTGCAGATCTGAAAAAGCTTTTCATCCTCATAAATATTGTTAAATATAACCAGTACAGCCGCAGACGGTCCCAGCCCACTCTCGCTGTAAATATCTTTAAAGAAAATACATGAAGACGTTTCCCATTGATGTCACAATTGGCATTAAAACATACATAAAGCCCATAAACACAGCTTCAAAGCTCATCTTCTGGGCTGCTGCTTATTTAATGTATTTTTCATGGATTCTGTCACTTCAATCAAGTGCTGTTATTACAGTAATGAAGACAGTCCCTCACAGGCTAGAAAAATTGTTTGATATGTTTCTTAAATAAAATAAATGATGTTGTGATGTGGTTGATTGCAGCCCGTCTGAGACAACAGGACATTTGTGTGAATCCGTGCTCAATGCCCAGTGTCCTTCAGAGAGGCCTCAGTCGCCAGTGAAGAAGCTCAGTTCTGCACAGAGACCCCTGCTGGCAGAAGAGAGAGCTGACCCAAAACCAGCAGAGCCAGCAGAGAATCGAGACAAAACTGAAAAACAAGGTAAGATCACGTAAAGCCAACAAATCCACATAAGCTCCTCTGCATAGTTCTGACTATGCAGGCTATGCTTAGCTCTCACATGTTGTTGCCTTTTATTAGCTCTATGTCAAATGTTGCTAGTATGTGAGTGCTAAGTAAAATTAGATGCTTCTCGCCTAACTCAACAATCTGAAGTGGAATATCAAATATTTTTTAAGGCTTAGTTTTAAATGTCATGTTTTCATTACCTGTAAGTGGAAAATCCTCATATATATCAGAAACAAATGTTCATTTGTGTAAGTAATCTATATAGTTTGTTTAACATAGAGATAAACTTCCTGAAATAAATGGACTTTTCAATAATATTGTAATTTATTGAATAGATTTGTGTATATGTGCAGGATTTTCAGCCTCTGCCTGTTAATTGTCATTAATTTCTAAATGTAGCTGATGAAAACACATTTAAGATTATATTACACAAGACCAATAAAAGTAAGATAAATTATTAAAAAGTATTCTTAATATTTGTCTTTCAAAAGTTACTTTTAATCATTGGCAGGAGTGTTACAATGTATTGAATATTATAACATGCTAATAAGTACATGGCAGCATATACTTATTAGAAAATTATAAATGGAGGATGAATGGCAAAGAACACACTACTACTGTTAGAATGAAAGTGTTCAAAATAGCGAGAATTAAGAATAAATAGTTCTGCTTTGGACCTTGTATGAGACTATTTCAGTTTTGAACTGATATTAAAATGGTTTTGTTGAATGTGGCTTCCTTGAAATTGAATTATTTTAATTAATAAACAGAAGCAAGGTCCTTGGTTAAGCTCCAAGAAAGCTGTAGGTCACACACACACACACACAAGCACACACAGACACATCCTGGTTTATGACTGTCTAAATGCGCCAGTTGGACTTTCAGCTTGATTAGAATTTGTTTGTTGGTCTTCCTAAAACTTTAGGTTCTGGTTCATCTGCCCACAAACCACCCACACCCTCTGAGCCCGAACAAGCCCCGAAGTCCACCGCCCCTCAGCAGAAAGCTTCAGAAAAGCCCAGGCCTCATGACAAGTCACCAGCTAGGAGGAAAAGAAAGCAGTCCCAGTCCCCAGACAGAGACAGAGACCGAGACAGAGATAAGAAGTCATCAAAGAAGAGAAAAAGATCCAAGTCCCACAGCAGGAGCTACAGGAGAAGGTCCAGATCCAGGAGCCGCTCAGTGAGAAAGAGGTCACGCTCCAGGTCGTGTTACTTTTTCACTCTGTAACATCCAACATATGGTTACCAGCATCAGAACAGATGTCATCGTTTGTGTTTTGTTGGTTTCTTCACTGCGTAGGTCGGTCCACCGGCGCTCCCGGAGGTCCCGCTCCCGAAGGTCCCGCTCCCGGAGGTCCCGCTCCCGGAGGTCACGCTCCCGGTCTGCGTCACGCAACCGCAGGAGGCTAACCTACAGCCAGAGGGACCGCTGGAAACGCGAACCGAGCCACTCCCCCGTCCTCATCCTGCGCAAAAAAAGATCGCCCACAAGAAAGGACCGCAGCAGGAGTACCAGCCCAAAACGCATCAGTGAACTGGGTCAGATACTCTCAACCAGCATTCCACAGTCAAAGCTTCCATTTGCCACTATGAGTTTTTGAATAAATTGGTTAAATATTCCTGTTTCTGTGTTTCCTCAGATAAGGAACAGTTGTTGGAAATAGCCAAGGCCAATGCTGCTGCCATGTGTGTGAAGGCTGGAATGCCCGTCCCCGCCAGCCTTAGGACAACAGTGCTTCCTCTGGCCCTACCAAACATGGCCATGAATGCAGCGATGGCTAGCATGACTGCTGGTAAAATCTGGAAATCATTTCTTAAATATGTCACATTCTGGGATGTTGGTTAGATTATTTTAAGCCCAGTTCAATTTTTTTGCCCTGATTTTGCCCGTATGACAATCTTAGAACGTTTGATGTCGCAACCGATCATCAATGGTCGTAACCGATCATCCTGTGGTGTGTGTGGTGTGTTATGACTGATCGGGTTCAGTCGGTAGAACTCCGATCTAAAATCAGGAATATTCAATCTGTTTGTCTTAACTCAATGATCTCAATGTGTTTTGTGTCCCCCGACTGGGAGCGAGAACGCAGCCTGTGAAATGTGACAGGCAGCCAATCAGAAATAAATAAATAAAACACAGAAAAATTATCAACTTTTCACACAGATTACATCTAGTTTAAAGAGTATTCTTTGGTTGAAATGGCTCATTTAATTTCAGTATGCAGTAATAACACAACAGAAAAAAAATACAGAAAATGTTATGTTGTGCTAATCTATTTAAAGTCTAAATAGAGGAACAAATAGGGAAAAAAAATAGGTGCAGAAGTTCATTAAACTGTGACGAGCACTGTGCGCTTGCACAAATATTGCGCATGCAGTTCCAGGAGCAGCAGAGGTGATCCCAGAAAATTTGCAATTAACTCACCATGCAGTTTCAATAAATGGAGCTGGAAGACGTTACCCTTCCCCAATCAGTTGGGGAAAAACTATAGATAACTGCCACTACCTGGATTTCTAAAAACAAATACACAGGGCATGCACTGTTCTAGCTCATGCTGCTCTGATCTTTCAGTTATTCAACTTTCTGAAACAAAGCCCTGTGCATGCATATATTCTACAACATCAACGCATCAAAAACTTTAAAATTTATAATTAAAAGGTTATGGTTAATTAATCAACAGAACAAAAAGAAAAAAAACAGTGTAATGCTTGTTTAAAGGGTGGGGGAGTACAACTATCCTCCATATCATAGTGCAACAAACATAATCCTTGATAGTGCTATGTCCACTTCTTATCCAAAGCTTTGACTTTATGTTGTGTCTATTTTCGGTTAAAATAAGTCCACAAACTAGTTTCTGCTTCAACATCATTGTCCATGTTTGTTTACTCTAAATTCAGGTGTGGTGTCATGGAAATTTAAGGGATTTCTCACACTCTCCGATCGAACACGTTATACCTCCGATTTTTACTCAGCTAGTGCGTAGTCTCAGGTTTTGAAAATTGGCCGTCTAAAATCATGTAGTGTGTACCGGGCATCACACTTTAGTAGATAAATCCTCTGACTGATATAAAAAATGCCTTTTTAAATAAAAACACAAAAATCTTTTTTAGGTTTGACCTTATATTAGGGTGAACTTCAATTGCTTTAAATCAGTTAGAATGATCAACTAAATGCAGAATAATGTGTCTGAGTTACGGAGATGTCAGAAGATGAAGACAGCTTTGTCGGCTTTTAAGGGGCTAATTCTAATTCTAGGCTGGGACTTTAACACAATAATTTCAGTTAATTAATTACATAGATTTGAATGAGTTTTTATTTTTTTTGCATACAAAGGTTACGATCAGAACCTTTATATTTGAGCGTTCCTTGTATGTTGCATAAACCACGTGAAAAAAAGCGATAGACAACAAAGGCAGTTCTCTTGGCTCACTGGGGGTTAATTTTTTGCTTCGCAACATGATCTGAAGGAGATGCACAGACGTCCCCAACATTAATGTGATTGTCCATTTTCTAAAGAAAAATATTTTCAAAGAAGTTCCATGAATTAATGTTCCTGAAATACTTGAAAGATGAATGGGCAGAATAGTGCTTTGCGCCAATTTGATGGTCGAATAACCCACATAACAGAATTAAAAACAATAAATGTGGGATTGTTCCACTAACTTGAATGAACAATGCTAACCCATTTTATCGGTTCTCTTTCAAATCTTTTTTTTTGTTCTGTCTCCCTTGTAGCTTCTGTGACTGCAGCTCTGTCTAACATGGGGACTCTATCTTCACTGCTCCCACTGCCCTCCATCGGTAACAAGCCATCAATCCTCGGCATCCAGTCCAACTCGGCCGCTCTGGAAGAAGTGAAAAAGAAAGTGGCGAAGCAGGCCAACAGTATTAGCATTAAGGAGTTTACTGATGTAAGACCCCAATATGTGTGTTTTTAGGACTAAACAGAGCACTTAAAACAGTAAGAAGTTGTCAACATTCTCTAAAACATGGCCCAAAAATTGAGGCTGTCATGTTTTTAGAAATTTGTCTGGCCCACATGCAGAAACACCCTCTGGAGATGAAAGCAGCATGCTCGCTTTATTTTAAATGTGTAACAGCGTATAGACGCAGACGCTCAGAGCAAGAATGAATCTGCTTCAGGAAACTGGCTCTGGACCTCCAACTGGGATATGGAGCCTCTAGAGAAGGAGGCGACTTGAGAGCAAGCAGACGGGTGGTGGAGCTAGACTGGTCAGGGCAGCTGCAGGGTGAATACCGCCAAGGGAGATCTCTCCCAACCAGATAGAAGCCCAGGATCAGGGTGGAATCCTAGGTAGTAGTACGCCTGGCAAGACAGAGCACAAACTTGAATAAATTCAAAACTCAAAGACTTAGATTTGGGCCTGAGACTTTACAACCCTTTTATATTTCCAAAGCTAAAAACCACAAAAAGTGGCTGAATATGTTAAGATTAAGTTATGATCTCAAATTGGAGGGACATTATATCTCTTAAGTCATTTTATTGTTCTCTGTGTTTTTATAGAAATGCAAGATGATTGCAGATAGCACTGGTGAGCTACCGGTGGCACTACCTCATGTTTCCGATGAAGAAGACGATGGCAAACTCTTTGGAGGATCAACCATTCGAGAGCAAAAAGTCATCAACTTCAACATTAATGTAATTTTTGTGTCTTTTCTCAACTGAGAAATGGACCCTGAAGAGGCAAAATGGGCATAGTTGGTGTGATTTGACAGCTGTTTTTTTAAATAAAAGATGTATTAAAGCTCTTTAAAATGCAGAAAAGGCAGATTTTAATTTGGTAATTTGTCAAAAATATGGCTTTAATAATGTATTTAATCCCCTTAAAAATAGGGAAAAAATAAGCTTTATTGAATCTGATTTCTTTAAATACATCATAAGTGAAGTTTAAAAATTGCCAGTCAACATTTACATGGATTGTTTTAGGAAAAATAAACATGAGCATGTAAATTTTTTTGCAATTTTTTTTTCAACTGTCAGAACACAACAGTTCGTCCAACATCGCGTAGTGATGCAGAAATGGCCAAGGAGTTTCCTGTGTCTTCAGGGTCACAACATCGTAAGAAGGTGAGGATAAATCTGTACAGCCAATTAGGATAAGCAAAGGATTTTTATCTGTTTCTAACACATATTAATGCTTCTTCCTGTTCATAATGGTACCATGAAGGAGGGAGAAGGAGTGGTTGCCTATGGAGAGTGGGTTCCAGTTGAGAAAACAGCTGACAAATCTACATCTATGGGGAAGAAGTCTGTGCCAAACGCTCCCTCAGCGACGTCCACCTTACTGTCGGGCGAGGTGGCATCAGATTCAGGGTTACCCGACGTCATCGAGCAGCAGGTAGCACCTGCACCCAACAACGACAGTGTTTTCCCTGAAATACGGCAGCAGGTAAGACATAAACTCTCTAGAGGTATTGTTGGTGTCAAATAAAGTCACTTTAATTCTGTTCTGGTTGGACTTTCATGTTTTGGTATTTTAGGATGCCCACCTCCATGCAATATCATTAAAATGTTTTGTGTTTTGTTATGGCCCATATCAATTCCTGCTTGAACACTTAGACCTCCAAACGCAGCAGCTGGAAAGACCTGAGCAGATTGTAGTAGCTAAATTCTGTCCTATAAATTTAATTACAATTCATTCCGGGAAGATAAAGCAACATTTCCCATAAACAAAACACTATATTTTAAATCCCAATGAATTGTGCCACGTGGTGACATAAACTAAGAACCATGGGGCCCATAAAATATTAAATATTTTAGCATTCTGGCTATTTAAGCCATCATATTGAAAAAAAAAAACAAAAAACTGCAGCAATATGCATGTTGACTGTTGTTGTTTTACTGCTTTACGTACATGTTTATAAAAAAGAGTTTATTGAAATGTTCAACTTTGCAAACAAATGTATGTAGAAGTCTGGCATGGTTACCTAGACAGTAGTTCATTTCTGAGCCAGAAGGTGGTGCTAGACTCGTTTTAGCCAGTTCATAAGCGCTTGGCTGCTGACACCAACACTGAAGTTAGGTGGAGACATACAAACAATTTACAAGGTCTATCATGTTATTTAAGAGCCTCCATATAAATAACTTGATATTTGCACATAAAACAGAGGCAGCTATTCTCTGAATTCGATTTATTTGAACTGAAATGGTTTAAATCTGACCTGTCCAGGATGAATTGCGCCTGTTGCCCAGTGAATGCCGGGGACCAGCCTCCTTTATGAAGCTTCAGGGATAAGAGGGAATGAATGGATGATTGATTTAGTTTCATCAGAACCTCAGTACATTTACAAAGTCTAATCGAGATCTGTTTGGCTGCAGATGGAGTAATGCCTTCTTCTTCTGAATGGCCTTTCAGCCAGTGTTACTACAGGATTTACTGACTCTCTCTTAACTTGTGTGAGTAGGGCATTGTTACAGTTTGTATCTGGGGTTGCTTTGAACATTTTGTACCTTCTTAAAGAGGATGATGGTTGGTAGAGTTCTACATGATATAAAATCCCATGTGTCATTGCAATACTGCTGTTAGCAAAAGATTGGCTGGATACAATAAAATAAAAAAGAAATTTGCAGGACCCTAAGCGTCCTCTTTCTGGGACGGTTACACAGAAAGAGCCTCTTCAGTTGCTCCAGGTGATCATTCCTACCCACAGCCATCAGCGTCAACACGAATTCTTTGAAGAACTTGTATAAGATGAGTTACATTTATTTTGGATTAATAAAGTGTTCTTGAACTGAATTGACAAAACAATGATGTGTCTCTTCTTAATGTGTAAGGTGAAGTTTTAAAGAATTTGTAGACGAGTTACAGATTAGGGTGTTGGCAAGAGGCCTTTCACCTGTGGAAAATGCAAAAGCTTCTGGTTTGATTACTTCAATGCTATGAATAACTTCTTCATCAACACTAAAGGCATCCGTGTATGCCACAGAGGTCACTGTTACCCAACAGTCCTGATGAGAGCTTTGAGCAGGAAGCAGCTGTTTCTGCAGAATAACAAGACACCATCTTCTGCTTGGTGGGCACAAGCAGAGAGAGACATCTGTAATGAGATCGGCTGTCAACGCTGGCAGAAATCACACATCACTGCCAGCGCCTTTGAGCTGTCAATACAAGCAAAATGAGAAATAACAAGACACTTGGACTCTGAGTATTTACAATTTGCTGTCACTGTTCAATTTGCAGTGCTCTTGTGGTGTTTTACATTTTCATGTGGATGAAGGTATTTTGTTGGCTGGCAGGGATATCATTCTGAGACAGAACAAGCTACTAAACCTGTGTAAGAATGTGTGTGGGAAATGCCAAAAGGGAAATGCCAAACTCAGGCTGGTTTTAGCTGGAAATCTTGGAAAAAGCTTCTGAGTGGAAAAGAGCACATGCATGTTCAAGTAGAAGTGAGTATAAACTGTAGCAGGGCACATTTTGGGTTCATAGAGCCTAAGAAGCTCTGAAAAAACTCCCCAAATATAAAAAAATCATTTTGTGAACTTTCACACATTTACATTAGGACTGCAGATAATAATTATTAGCGAAGTCAATCGGTTTTTCAGTATACTGACGATTGTCAGTTATTCGTATATTTGCAGATTTTTTTATTGATCTTTTTCAGCCTTTTTTATACAATATTAGAAATGTATTAAAAGATGCAAATAACAAATAAAATCCTTTTAAATAAGAAAATAAAAATGTTATTGCCTAAAATGCCAAAACAGAATTTCTCAAGTGAATGCTTGATCAAAAGATGTACATGCAACTAAAATATAGTTATTTTACATATATTCTGCAGCAGATAATTAATGAAATCTTTAACTAAAAACAAGAATAAAATAAAATACCTGACGCCAACAAAACCTAACTGCTGTTATGTTGTACTGTGTGCTGCTGCACTCCAGATAAATTAATTAGAAAACATGCATTTTATTATTCTGATATATTCCTCAGCACTTTCCAGCTAACTCCGGTCAGACATATTTGTATATTAAACACCAAGCTCTCCTTTGCCTCCCATCTGGAACTTCTCTGGCAGATATCTGAACTGCAGCTCCTGTGTGGAAACGGCACAGATTTAAGTAAAGCCTTAAGTTTTGAAGCAGCAGCTGGAACAGATGGGTCCTTGTAGATGAGCAGTAAAGCATACAGAAACATCCAAACCCACCTACTGCTCGTTTTCTTCCATCACTTCAAATTGCCTTGTTTTCTTCTTCTCTCCACTCAGAATGTGGATATCACTCAGGCAGTGACGGAGAGAATCAAAGCTCAGAGGCGATTAGCTGAGAATCCCTATGACATCAGTGCCATTTGTATGCTCAGCCGCGCTCAAGAGCAGGTAGAATACTTCTCACTCAGGATTATTAAGGAAATGTTGATTTCTCAAATAGTTATAATGAAAATTGAATGGCTGGCTTTTAAGACAATACTTGTTTTGGGTTTTTTTGTACAGGTGGATGCATGGGCTCAGTCCAGTAACGTTCCTGGTCTCTTTACTGGTTCTACTGGAGCCCAGGTTCTCAGCTCAGAGGAGCTGTCTACCAGCGGACCGCAAGCATGGCTAAAAAAGGCAAGGGTTACTGAGCCACTGTGGCCCAATTCAGTCCATTTAACATAATTCCTATGGTGAGACACATGAAGGGCGTCAAGGACAGATGTTTTTCACCATCGGTCTTCAGTGTGAATCGTGGAAATCCTCATTGAAATTTTGGTCCATTAAACAGAGGGTTTACATTTCTTCAGGAAAAACAGAACAACTCCCCAACACTATCAAATCTCAATCAAACTTTTAACATGGAAACTGGTTTTAGAAATCACACAAATATATTTTAGTGATTAGTTATGGAAAAGAACAACACCCCCCAAAAAAAATCATGGACCTGACAAATACTTTAAAGGAGTTGAGAACAAATATTAGCTGATTAAATGTTAATCCCAACATGTTCGACTAAGTTTCAGAGATCATGTTTGTTCTGAACGAAGGAACTTTGAATGAAAGATTTGGAGTGTAAACTGAAAGAAGAGGCCTTTTGGGTCTCAAAAAGTTTGTACATTTTCTTTGTTCACAGTAATCAGAGAGAGCATGAAAGGGTGGCATTTCCCAAAGGTCACAAATTGGGAAATGAACCCCAAATTACTTGCTGCAGAGTAAAATTAAGCAAACTCTTCAAGAACTTTTAAAAATTAGAAGATAAACCTAATGTATTTGGAAGAAAAACAATGATGACCAAATCTGCAGGGCGTTCAGGCCCAGTTTGAGTTGAGGCAGTTTTTCTCAGTCTCTGAGTCAGGATTAGATAACTCACAAAAGTCAGCCCACTGTGATGTCATCAGGTGTCAATCAACCCCACTAGGGAGAATTTAGGAAATCGTGCAATGTCACGTTTAATACCATGTTAAGAAAAAAATATGCAGTGTTTCTAAAAGGAAACCGAAAAGAAATTGTTCAAAAGTTTGTTACCAACCATGAGAAGACACAGTTTTTTATGTCATGTTTGTATATGGCATCTGAGCTGGTATTTGTTAAAAGTTCAAGACTTTTAACAAATGCTGCTGCATTGTTTCTGGTTTCTGTCCATCTTTATTCTCTTGTGACAGCTCAGCGGATGACCAGCAGGCTCACACAAACTGCTTTAGTTGCAGAGTAACCCAGCTGTCACTGACAAATTAGACACTGTGGTGCGAAAGTTTATGACACAGGTGACATCTCACCTTTTTCCTCTTGCAAAAACACACTTACTGACCTTAACCGGGCGCTAAGACTGACGGTGGCAGCTCTCCCGTTTAATGAGATGGGATCAGTTTTCACCAGTCAATGGTAGGGCTGCCAGCTCAATCCAAGACCGCTTTTCTCTATATGCACACTCCTGCGATCCAGTCAACAACAATGAAGTAGCCTTACAACTGTGGGCTAACACACTGTGTTGTTGTGTAATCCTGTGTGATCTTCTCCCTTTCTGTTCTAACTTCTGGGTTTGTCCTCTAGAAGAGGACAGAAGGATGTGAACAAGTTATTTATGGCAAAGGAAAAAGATTGATTTGAATGATTTTACTTGGTGTATGCCAAAAACTAACATATGTTGTTGAAAATCTGATCACCAAATTTCTTTCTATTTGCTAGAAAGCTTGAATTTAGAAATGCAAATAATTTTGGTAATTCTAATAAAATTAAAATAGGAATAGTTTGGTCTGATCTGATTTGACTTCAAACCGTGAAAAAAAAATTATGTGTCTTTTTATTTAGTGTATGTAAATATCTTTTTTAAAATGTAAATTATGGAGTTTATCTCAATTTCTTCTCTTTGTAGCCTACTACTTTCTTTGTGCAGATATTTTAAACCACATATAATATCCGATTTTTGATAGAGCAGTACAGCTCTAGGAAGGTGGTAAAATCACTGACATCAATGAGACCTGTGTCTTAAATCCTGAAACAAAATCGAAACCAATAGCAAAATAGAAAAAAAAGAGAGAGGAAAAATAGCTTTCAAAGATTTCTAACCCACACAATAACAGGCTTCCATATCTTACCTTCAAAACCAGTCCTAAACGTTCACTCCCCCAAGGTAAAACTTTGCAAAGTCCTCCTCAGCTGTTAGCACTGCAAGTTTGTAGTTACAAGTCTTACTAAGGGCTGTTAGACACCAAGCTGACATGTGCCTGTCAGGAGCCTCAGTGCATGTCTGTCCCTATTGACTCTGTGAATGGTAACATTCTGTCTGTCAAACCCACCAGTAGTTTAGATTTGATTTAACTGTGTCAGGTTTGGCTCTGTCAGTCAGTATGGTTCTCAAGCATACTGAATAAACTCTATGAAACGTCTACATAACATAAAAAATTAAAGCTAAAACCGAATAACTTTCTCTTCCTGGCATAAGCTAAAAAGGTTAGTGGAATTACCCATTCCAGGGCCATGTTGGGTCTATGTTGAGTTATGTTGATGCACCATGCTGATGCACAGTTTTTTCTCTCCTGGGTGTAGGACCAGTTCCTCAGGGCGGCTCCAGTATCGGGCGGGGTTGGGGAGTTCCTCATGAGGAAGATGGGCTGGAGAACGGGCGAGGGCTTAGGGAGGAACCGCGAGGGGACGGTGGAACCAATTGTCATCGACTTCAAGGTGGACAGAAAAGGTGTGAATTTTCCTTTTTTGGGTTATTTAGTACAAATCATTGATTTTACAGAAAATTATTACCTGTTTTTGGTCATTGAAATCATTATACAGACATTTAAAGGGTTAATTCTTTGTTCTGTACTGTATAATAACTCCCCACATGCAAACACTAAATTTCCTGTTAAATCTCCTGTTTCTCTCTGTAGCTCCATCAGCCCCTTCCACATCCCACTGACTCTTTAGGGAGATTTTCAGACAGATGATCATAATAAATACGGCAGCAGTGCTAATGGAGTTCCTGTGCTCACTGATTTTTATCTTCCAGGTCTTGTTGCTGAGGGAGAAAAGCCACAGAAGCAAACAGGAGGACTTGTTGTAACCAAGGACCTAATGGGTAACACATTCACTGCATTATGTCTGTCTGTTTGCTCTTGCTGAAAAGAGCAAACAGTTCACACATGAAAAAATAAGTTTGTGTGTCAGATATATTTATTGGTTCTTGATTTGTGTCTCTAAAGTACTTAGGCTTAGACTTGTCTTAGTCAAAGCACCATGGCAGTGGAGTATTCCAGATGAGGCTCCCCTCTATTAACACACACTTTAGTTTGTTTTATCCACTTACATGTCTAAACATGAACATGCCCCATGTAGATGTAAATAAAAATGTTTGAAAAAATAGAAATAGTTGGAAGAAAACAAATACAACATAGATAAATCAGTTAAATAAAAATATCAAGTTACTCGAAGCATGTACATGTTACAGAATGGGCCTCAGGAACTTTTAGTTCTTAATTAATCACATTATAAATTAAAAATTATTTAAGTGGCGTGCTGTGGTGGCGCAGGGGGTTAGCACGCCCCAGTTTTGGAGGCCTTAGACCTCGACACGGACGTCGCGGGTTTGACTCCCGGTCCCGGCGGCCTTTGCCGCATGTCTTCCCCCCTCTCCTCGCCCTCCTTCCTCTCCGCCTACTGTCAAAAATACGAGCCTTTAGCCCCGCAAAAACTCTTCAGAGAAAAAAAAATGGAAAAAAATAAATAGATAAATAAAAAATAATAATGTAATTTCAATATTAATTATATTTTTGAAGGGCAGTTTTGTTTATAGAGACATCATAATCCATGTTTAATGCTTCATGTTGTGTGTAGTTTTTATTTCCATTTTATTTATTGTTTTTGGTTGTTGTATTTTATTTTGAATGTTTGTCTGGAATCTACTGATTCCACTTTGAGATTGAGAACTTGCATTATTGCACCACTATCAATATATTTACTTGAAAGTGATATCAAAACAACAATATTATTGTTCATCACAACATTGACTGTGACAATTTATTTGAAGGTTCCATGTTCATCTGTTTACCTAAATGTTCAGCAAAGAGACGGGTTCTGTGTCCTATTTAGGACGTAGAACTTGTTTCTTCTCAGATTCAGTGGGATTAATTCACTGAATCTGTGATTCAACCCCAGAACAAAAGCTAAAAATCTTGTAAAGATAAAGAAGCCGTGTTCTGACATGACCTGAAAGGCTACACAGGGAGGAAGAAGAAATTTCTCTAAAAGAAAGCATTAAAAGCCAGTGTGCAAACACTTATTCATATATATAGACTTGTCCAGTGGTCTAATGAAACTGGATATAAGGCCCATTGCTGTCGATGTTAGAACATTTCCTAATTGTAAAGGAAATGTTTTGTTCAGGAGGGAACTTAATAAAATAGATGGTGACCCACCTGCCAGATTTTGCCAGCACACGAGGTGAAGAGATTGTCCTTGTGTGCATACATAAAATAAGTCAGTAAATCTTGAAATTAGCTTTAGATTTATCTGTTTGCTTGTTCATGTTCGCATTATCAAAGGTGCTGTCAGTGTGGCCAAAAATGGGAGCAGTTCAAAGAACTCCATCAAAACCTGATGTCCTGAAGACATGACTCGACTTCTGACAGAAAATGTCTTAATTAAACTTGTGAAAATGGTCGCCATCCTTTCCTTCTCATTTCATTCGTGCTGGTTTTATTTGTGCACAGGGAAGCACCCGGTTTCTGCTCTCATTGAGTTGTGCAACAAGAAGCGGATCACACAGCCAGAATTCGTCATGGTTCACCACAGCGGACCAGACCACCGCAAGAGTTTCCTTTTCAAGGTTGGTTTGTCTGAAAAACAGACCCACTCAATAAATGTGAATATTATTGAAAAGCTGATTTGTTTTAGGAACATTTTCACTAAGTGACATACATGATAAAGATTAATTACACAGATGGCTTTTATTTCTGTTAATTATGATGATTTTCCACTTTACATTTAACAGTAGATTATTACATTCGACCAATAAAAATTGTGTTCAAAAACAAAAATGTGTGCGACATGAAAAGTGTTTTATACTTGCTTAAAGGTTGTTGTTAGTACATGTTGCTTTGATTCTTTCATGCATGTTTAAGAAATCCTATAATGTCCCCTTTCAACCATTCAGCAGAGCTTCCACTCTGTGAGGCTAGTCAGCTCCTTTAGACTAGCCTGCAGCAATTAGCAAACACCTGGTGGAACTACATCAGCTGATCACGTCATATCAGCTACTTCTCAGTGTAATGCTTGTGGATACATTAAAGGATCAATAGAGGAGCCATGTTTAACTTTCTGAAAGCTGAGTTTCATAAAGAGCTGGAGCTTTTAAAGAGACAGAGGCCCAATTTCTTCCATCCATCCATTTTCTGTACAACCTTGTCCCTAGTGGGGTTGGGAGGGATGCTGGTGCCTATTTCCAGCGAACTTTTCAGGTCTGTCGCAGGGCAACACAGAGACAGACAGGACAAACAACCATGTACACACTCGTACCTAGGGAGAATTTAGAGACCAATTTACCTTCTAGCCACAAGGCAACTGTGGTACCAACTGCGCCACTGCACAGCTCCTGCCCAATTTCTTTTAATATCAAATCTCTTTTAAGTCATATTTAATATATAGAGCCTTTTTATAACAACCGAAGATAACATATTTAGTTCATTGTACTGTAAAATTTCACTGTGCCTGGAAAATATACTGCTCAAAAAAAATAAAGGGAACACTCAAACAACACAATATAACTCCAAGTACATCAAACTTCTGTGAAATCAAACTGTCCACTAAGGAAGCAACACTGATTGACAGTCAACAATGATTTTGTTGTCAGCACATTCAACTTCGTACAGGACAAAGTATTCAATGAGAATATTTCATTCATTCAGGTCTAGGATGTGTTATTTGAGTGTTCCCTTTATTTTTTTGAGCAGTGTACATAGTACTGCCCCTTCAAGCAAAAATACTTTTGTAATTTCAATTTGTACAATTTTATGATTCATGGAAATGCAGCTAGTGTCATATATTTTTGAATAAATCTAGTATTCTGTGTTTACATCTTCCTGGCTTTCTTGTTTTCACTGTCTGTAATTAAAAGCATAAATCAACTGAATTCAAAACTCCTGCGTTATTAAAGCCATCCATATGCTGTGTTGCTGCAGGTCACTGTGAACGGGGTGGACTATCAGCCGCAAACTGCCAGTCCCAATAAGAAACACGCCAAGGCCATGGCAGCCACCGTCGCCCTGCAGGCTCTCGGAGAGGTACGGCCTTGTCTTCTCTTCCACCTGCGTCTAAATAACACAATACACTTGTTATTGTAACTCTACTTCCCAGTGAGAGAGCCTTTAAACAGATGTTGTTATTTTCTTATGGCCTTTTAACTTGTTAAAAATGCTTCAGCTTTTCTCTCTCATCAGTTGTTTATTTCAACTCTTTGCTGTGTAGGAGGGAGTATCAGATCACGGAATAGTTGAGATCATTTTTGATTCAACTGAATACAATTATCATGTTTAGATTGGCCACATATCTACAGGCTTACATTAATCCATTATGTTAAGGCCTATAGACATCACAGCTGTCCAACACAATCATCAACACCCTCCACAAGGAGGGAAGTTCCACAAAGCATCTGCTTTAGGAGATGGCATTTTATAATTTCAGCTGAAGGAAAAAGTATTGTAGAACTGCAGAACTAAAGACTATGAAGCAAAGAATTTGATGTCTATTTAAAGCATTAACACAAGTAGTATTTTTTTCTTTGATGAAAAAGTTGTTCTGATTATGTCAGGAGATACAGGAGATCCTTCCTGCCCACAACATCACCATCCATAGCAATTCTTTAAAGATACTCGGATGATATGAGTTACGATAACATTTAATTTCCCTTTGGGATAAACAATGTATTTTTAATCTAATTGAATGTATTGAAAATGGGCCTAGATGATGGTAGTAAATATTTTTGAAAATAAAATAAAAATCATACATATATATATATATATATATATAGCTAAAAATGCCATTATCTTTTGCTCAGATTGCAGCGTTGCAGAATTGTTGCCTTTTCTTTTGCATCTTCTAAAGGTGTGCTTCATTTTTATTGAGTTTATACTCACATTCATTCCTGTGATGTAGAATACTTGCAGGTCATTAAATGAAAATATTGGAAAAATTATCCAAGGAAAGAAGTGGAGGTAGATTTTGAGTTGGTTTTATACTTTGATGAAATGACAGAGTCTGACTTAATATGCCAGCTTATAGATCAGCCACATAGAATCACTAATGTTTCCATTATCACTGATCCATTAGTTATCAGCCATGCAATAGCCATTAGTCCATTAGTGAGTTGCCACAAGAGATGAAATAGTTTGACCCTTTCTTTGTAAAGATTGAAGGAAAGTAAACATCTACCAGATGAAATAAGCTAGAATCACATTTTCTAATTCCTGGTATTTATTTATTATAACGTTTTGAACATTTTGAAATGAGTGAAATTCAACCTCAGAGCAAGAAAAGCAGTCATAGTATTTTAAACAGCTCGATGTCTGAACTTTTGATTCTTTCCTGTTGTAGATTAGCTGCTGCATGTGGAATGATGGCCTCACATTAGAATTTTGAGCAACGTTGTGTATCTCATGGTCAACTTCAAGGCGATTGGGATTCTGTCCCACCAGTATACCTGAAAGTGTCATTTCTGCTGTGGTCTCTTCTGTTCAAAGAACATTGTTCCAGAAGTCTTGTTTTCCAATCAAGAAGTTTTGTCTTCTTGATTGGAAGAAGTCCAAACTACAAACAGAACCGCTTGTGGTTTTCCATAGCTACCAAATTTGTTTCAAGTCTGACGAAAAATTGGTTTTCAAGAGATTCTTCTACCTGAACTTTGACTAGTGAGCTGTGTTTGTCATAAAATAGATAACTTAAACACATTTTAAAATTTTTGAACATTTTGAATCGATTCAGAATTCCCAGTACTAGGAATTGCGTTATTCTACGGAATTGATTTTTTTTTTTCTTCACCTCTACACTCTACTTTCTCTATATTGAAACCCTGGAGTGTAAAAGAAGAAAGACAAGAAATGGGACTGTTGCTGCTGTCTGCAAATTGACCCTACTGACCCTCATTGAGGTTAACATGTCAGTTGGAAGATTGTTTCCTTTTAAAATGCTCCTTTTTATTTGAGCTCACAGCCTGAAGAGGAAAGCCTGGCTTGGAAAGAAAGATCCTGACCCATATGGTTGGAGCCATTATTTCTGTCCGGCCCTCGGGGTTTTGGATCCAGCTTTGGAGTATTTTAACATGGAGAATGGAGGGTGTTGCATGTTCCAGGGGTCAGTCAGTCCACCAATGCATTACAGGCAGTGGAGATGCTGTGTACTTTAAGTGTAATTTTGATATAAAAAAAAAAAAAAAAAAAGTTAAAAAGCTCCGGGTTTGCGTGACTTTCATCGGCAGAGATGTGCTGACACATGTTTCCATCAGTAAAGAGCATCTGCCTCAGAGGCAGCAGCAGTTTATTGAAGGTCGTATTTGGAAGCATTTTATAAGGTCGCTTCCTGATATCCAATATTCCAGACATTTGGCTGCTCTTAGATAAAATTTGGTGCAGCTATCCAAGATTTCCCAAAGGTTAGCACGAGTGTCTCAAGGTGTACGAAGCTGATCTCTTTTTGACGCCTGCCCATAGCAATGCATAAGAGGCACCTATTGTTCTACACCCAATAGAATATCTCTTTATTGGGGCCTGCCCATAGCAATGCATCGGGAGAGCAGTGACTGACTAACTGATTTAACCCAATCACTGTTAGTTTGGACATTTAAAATGAAGCTTACTGAAAATTTCAAAAATAAAAGCCTTAAGATTTGTCTCTGGCTAGTGCAACGCCATAGGTCCCGCAATGATATTAGCTTGCATTACCTTTTTCTCTCCGATTAGGGCTCTGCCTTGCGCAGTAAGACAGTGCATTAACATTAGCATTTCACTGCCCCCTAATCGTGCAATTAGCCAGCATTATCTTTTTCTGCCTTGCGCAGCAAACGGTTTTCCGATACGTATCACGGTTCCCGAATGGGAAGGAGTTGTTCGGACTGCTTTTTTTAGTCAAAACTGGCTGCTTCAAACTGATAGAATTCTGTCTCCCCCTGTCTGACTCACAGCTGGCAGAGGGTCTATTACCATAGCAATGGAACACAGAAGGGCCGAGAAGCTGATTAGGACTACAAAAACGTATCACTGTAGTTTTAACTATGACAGAAGTCTCCGTAAGGAGCTAGCCTTTAGAACTACCTGTGTTGTGGGCATTTTATAACTGATTTTAACCAACCATTGATATACACAGAATTAGTGTGACAATTTTAAATTAAGCTCAATGAAAATTTCAAAATTAAAGCCTTGATATATTTTACATCAGGGGTAATTTCTCTCTTGGGCATTTATGTCTTTTTTTTAACAAAATCACTGTTACACTTTGGATTAATTTGGCAATTTAAAATGAAGCTTAATGGAAATTTCTAAATAAAAGCCTTGAGAATTTTTACGTCAGGTTATTGCTCTTTTGACCAATATATAACAATATATAACTTGCTACCCTGAGAGGATGCTAGATTAGCATTGGCCTTTTAACCTTAAAGAAGCTTTTAGCTATATTTCCTGCTTGTTAGCAATTTTTAGTATACTGAATGAGTAAGTCGATTACAGACAACATCCTAGAGATGCCCCACGAGTTACTGACAGTTTTCACGCTAACATTAGCATTTTGGCTAATTTTGGCTTATACTCTACTTTTAACGTACTGAATGGTGCAAGTTCATGTTAGTCAACATGCTTGTGACTCTCCACATGCTATTGATTACGTTGCAGCTTTCTTTAGCTTTGATGCTAATTTTAGCATCAGAACGCTGGGTCCAAACCGACGGACACACTTTGGCAGGCCCCAGTTAAATTTCTTCAGAAATTTTCAAATTTTTAATTAAAGTACAAACCAGAGATGAGATTTTTCAGTCACACCTTTTGTAGATGAAATATGAAAATGATCAAATCTTAAATTTAGTTTTGTCTAATATTTTCTAAAATTTTTGTAGTAAACTCTATTTCCTTTTTTTTGTGTGTTTCATTATTGAAAGACCAGCTGACTTTTAAGAAATATAAGGTAATCAGTCACGTCCATCTTCCCAGCTAATATAGCTTCTACCCTTGTAAAGGAACCTAATTTTGTGTGAAATTCAACTATAAACAAAAACTTATATTGTTTGTTTTAATATTGGGTTAAAACAATATTCGTGTACATCCATCAGAGACTAAATCTAAATAAAGAAATCTGATATATTTTTGTAGCCTCTCATTAGATTGTTTTGGATAGACAGCTCCGCGCACAGCGAACTTTCCAATCAGCTTCCTTAAATCACTGCTGCTGCTGCTGCCCCAACAAATGGCCGCGACAGAAATTCTTTCAACCGCAAACTTCTTGAAGATTCGTAGCATCTTGCTGCACACATGGCAAGGTAGAAGTGAGAGCATCCTTCAACGCTGTGGCTGTTGTAAGCCTCTTTGAAAACTTCTGATTATTCACACATTTGTATGCAAAGCTATTCACAATAAGTTCTTTTTGACTGGAGTCTCCTCGGAAAACTCCTGTGCCACAGATGTGATAGAAACAGTCGGAGTCATGCCAATAACAGCAAATATTTTTGCTTGGTGTTGATTATAGGGATATGACCTATTGTTCTTCCAAACAAGTTCATTTCAGTAGATTAGAACAGCATGAAAAGGTTAATTCATTTTAGTAATTCAATTTAAAAAGTTCACTTATTGAAGCAATTAATTCCCCAGAGTGACATATTAAATATGGCAAGTTTTCAGAATATGAAAATATTACATGAGGCCAAGAAAACACCTTGGATAGTTTTGCCATTAGAGTGAAGGACTGTAGAGTTAACTTGGGGGGGGGGAAACCTCAAACATTGAGGACCAGCTTTGGACACCACTGCAAGATGTTACTTTGGTGATCCTTCCACTGAACTTTCCACTTGTATGCTAGGATACAGTAGCGGTAACACCAACCTTCTATGCCAAATTGTGGATGTTATTACTAGCTAAGTTTGCATTACGAATGTGCGCAACACTTAAATATTCCGCTAATGCTGAGAAAATAAAATTTTGCAATAAGCTTGTTCACGTCATTAAGAAACATGCTGCACCATCATCCTCCTACCACTGTCGTATTCTTTTTCTTCTTAGTGACATTCAGTTGTTGATCACGACTCATGGGATGCCGAAAAAGTTATTCCGTTGTTCTGCGAAATACACCAATTTTGATCAAATGGAAAAACCAACTCAAACTTTTTGTTTTTTAAACATGTCATGTTTCCATTAAGCAAATTGCCTTTCAAAATGACATGTCGGTTCTTGGTGTTGGATTTTATCAAATAAATTTCCCCCCAAAATGCGACTTATGCTCCATGTCTTTTTCTGCTTTATTATGCATTTTATGGGTGGTGCGACTTATACTCCGGAGCAACTTATAGTCTGGAAAATACGGTACATAACAGGATCATTAGACGGCTAGCGCTACCCCGGCTCGTGTTAAAAATGCATTAGATGTATCAGTGAATATCTTGTTTTGAGATATGTTCCTATGTTTTTTCTGGCAGGTTCCTGCAGACGGACCTGGACTCTACACTGGCCCTGTCTTCACTGCTGCCTCCACCGGCCCTCTTTTCTCCACATAGACATTCACACATAGCTTTTATTTTCCTACTGCAAACATTTCAGCTTGTGACAGGAAGGTACAGGATGTATTCCAGCTAAAACAGCTTCCTGCTTTTGTTCAGGATGCCTCACTGTCACGGGAGACCCGGTGCACAACATGGAACCGAACCAGTCAGTAAATCCAGTTGTGGTGTTTCTTTCTGGTACCTAAATATTCTGTTCTTCACTGTTGTAGCTGGTAGATAGTGAGCTCTCAGTTGCCATCTAGGTGGTTTTAAACCCCTTCTAACATGCTCGGACATATTACACAGAGATTGTATAAAGTATGCATGACTGTACCTTTGTAAGTTATGTAAATATGTATAGTGAGTGTAATGTATAGCATCTGTTTTAATCTTTTATTAGTTGAAACTAAGTAAAGACTTCTAGCAGTAAATGGCAGGCCTTGGTTCTGTTTGTCCTCTTGTAGTTTTCCCTCTGACTAAATGTTTCACACAAGGCTGTTCAAGTTGGAATAAAGCCTTCTAACATATGCAAACTGAAATAAAGATTCTATTTATGTAACATGACTAAATAGCCTACAATGCCTGGGGTTTTTTGAGTGTTTTCACTGGAAATGTCACACAGCTTTGTTAGTTGTTGAAGTCTCAAAAACTATCAGAGGTGGGATGAGAGTAGTGCACATTTTCCACCCTACTGAGGTAAATGAGATCTTAAAAGGAAACTGAGGAAACTAATGTAAGGAGGTTTGTTTAGTTCCACCTTAATGTAATATTACAGACAAGCTGGACTTAAATTAGCCTTTTCCACTAGTGACTAGCAGTTTGACTTTACATGGTTACCTACTGCTTTGACTATGAGACTTGTTTCAAACAGTCAAATCCAACCCAGGTCAAATCTTTGTTGTTAATCTTTTGTAATTCTCTACTAGAGAATGCAACCGAAGCTGATTTACATCCAAGAGGGAGTGGTTTCTGTTTGATGCATCAAAGATTCTGAAAGGTTTGAAAGTATATTGCTGTGACTTCACCTTTATGGAAATGACGTTCTTGTTTCGAAATGGGAAGAAAAGGATGGAAGCTGGAGCTGCTCATCTTCTAAAGGGCCTAACAATTACATTTGTTCTGACTTGGTGTTTCATAAATAAAGTTTAATGAATACATTTGTGAAGAGATGGAGGCCCAATTTCAAGGGATTAAGCTATAAAGTCAAATTTCATTTAACATATATATACTGCTCAAAAAATTAAAGGGAACATGTAAATAGCACAATATAACAAAATCAAACTGTCCACTTTGGAAGCAACACTGATTGAGAATCAGTTTCACAAGTTATTGTGCAAATGGAATAGACAACAGGGGGAAAATTATTGTCAATTAGCAAGACACTTGATAAAGGAGCGTTTCTGCAGGTGGAGGCCACTTCTCAAAGGCCTATGGTTGATATTGTGGTCACTTTTGAATATTAGTGGCACTTTCAGCACAATACTCTATAGCTAGTGATGGGCAAAAGAAGCCTCATGAAACAATGAAGCTTCCCAACCCTTTGATTTGCAAAAAGGTTCATTACTCGATGCTTCGTTCCTCACTCATTAGTGACATCTGCTGGTGAAACTGTAACAGCCTCGTCACTCAGTTGGATTTCCAAATGCAGGAGGATGCTAGACCTCATGTGGCTGGAGTGTGTCAGCAGTTCCTTCAAGATGAAGGCATGGAAGCTATGGACTGGCCCACCCGTTCCCCAGACCTGAATCTGATTGAGCACATCTGGGACATCATGTCTCGCTCCATCCACCAATGTCACATTTCACCAGACTGTCCAGGACTTGGCGGATGCTTTAGTCCAGTTCTAGGAGGAGATCCCTCAGGAGACCATCCGCACCTCATTGGGAGCATGCCCATGCGTTGTAGGGAGGTCATACTGGCACATAGCAATAAACCTCATTTTGACTTGTTTTAAGGACATTACATCAAAGTTGGATCAGCCTGTGGTGTGTTTTTCCACTTTAATTTTGTGTGTGACTCCAAATCCAGACCTCCACTGGTTAATAAATTTGATTTGATTTTGATGATTTTTGTTGTCAGCACATTTAACTTTGTACAGAACAAAGTATTCAATGAGAATATTTTATTCATTCAGATCTAGGATGTGTTATTTGAGAGTTCCCTTTGTTCTTTTTGAACAATTGAAGGTAACTGTCACTTGATTGTGCCATTTTATAGCACAATGTGCCTGGGAAATACTTAATAATGTCCCTTTAAAATTCTTTTTTTGTGTGTGTGAATCTTCAGAACAGACTATAGCAGTAACTAACTTCTTTATGAAAAATGCTGGTGACAAGAACAGTAAGTTGGTGGAAAGACAGATGAAGCTGAAAACTTCAGCCTGGGATGAAGCCAATCATGACAGGTTGTATGTAATTACATTTGTAATTTAACAAATGTAAATCCCCACGCTCCTCCATTTTCTACCTCATGCACAAGTTCTAAGAATACATTCTTTGTGGTTCTTTCAACACAAAAGTAAAAGTGGAATGAATACTTTTGGACGGTGCTGCAAATCAAACCTGTGGTCACATTGCTCTGTGTGGATTGGCGCTTCTATCCTGAGTTGCACTTTGTTACTTCTGCTATTTCTCCAAGTTGAGCTGCAAGGTCATTAGCCAGGCACATTGACAAGGTTGTCTTTCTGACACTCCCACCCCTCAGCTGTCCTTATCAGAAGATCCTGATGATAGGTTTGGCTGCATGTTATCCTAAACCAGCGTCTGGCTGTAGGTCACATCCTGTAAACAAAATAGACTAAACAGATAATTGGAATTGTTTTTTTTTTTTAGAACTCGTCTCAATTAGGGCAGACAGTCTCCAGAAATATAGGCAACATATTTATCCATATTGCTGGAGACTGAATGTCAGAATAAACTGCACATATTTTAGGATGACAAAAATATGTCTATTTGCCAAATGCCAGAATAATGAGGGTTTTATTTTGTTTAAATTCAGAAGTTTAAACAAAAGTACTTTGACATTTGTTCTTAATTAGTCCACAAAATAATAACTGAATTGAATTGAATTTATTCTCAACCTATAACTTCCTGTTTGTCTTTTGGTGTTATAGCAATATTTCTAATTAATATTCTTTCGTAATGACGCCATCTATTTTGCAAAGTGCACCAGTTTCTCCTTCAGCATCAACATGATGCTTCCACCTCCATACGTCAAATGGCAGTATGGAATTAGTTTATGCAGCGTCCCAATGCCTTAGCACAGATGAGTATATATATATATATATATATATATATAAGAAATTAGAAATTAGAACGCAGAATCCGCTGCATTGTTGTTTTCATCAAAATACTGCCAGACATAAAAAAAATTTAGTCTATTGCAAAAAAAGGCGCTCAAATAAACTGCACCTTCACTCGCAATGAAATCCTAAAACAAGAAAATGTTACGCGAAAACAGCAGCGGTTTTGCTAAAAAAAAAAAAAAAAAAAATTATCTCAATTCACAAGCAACTGACGAGCCGGTTCCTGAATCAGTCACGCGGGTCCGAGTGCGAAGCTTCAAACGTCACCACCTGCCCAGTCAACACAAGCCTTGGCACGCGCTCAAAAAAAAAATCCTCCTGGATTACTCGACACGCTCTTCGAAGCTTCGACACAAAAGACGCGTCAGTAATTTTCAGCACCAGGATGACAGCAGACAGAAGGTATGTTAGTTTATCATATTTATGATGTCTGTGAATGGGCATGGGTGGTGAATGTTGATTAATGAAGAACGCTTTGAAAGTTCAAAATTGTTTCATTGTGAAAGATGCATCTCAGGTTGCCATGTCGAAAACTGCTTGCTGTTATTCATGTGAGGAGAGACAGCTTTTCACGGAGTTGCTATTTAGGTCAATGTGTTTGAATTTGTTTAGTGTAACCTAAAGTGACTCTACAGGGAGCATTTGTTAATGTGAAAGAGCAACAATAGTTTGATGCTTCTGTTTTATTTTTCTTTGTAGCATTAATAATAAACTATTAATAGTTTCCACTATTAATAGTTTGTAAAATTAAGAGGGAAAAAAATGCCCAAATGAACTGTCACTCTTAGTTACCAAGCAGAGATGAGAGGTGATTAAACAACATTTCTAATTCTTGCAAGAATGAGAACGGCAAGCATACTTGCTCAATATCTGACCTGCTCTACTTATATTTTGGTTTTCATAAAGTTTCTCACAAGGAGTCTGGAAACCAACCTTTCTGGCTCAGCATTTTGGTGTTGACAACTTTGAAACTTTGAGAATCGCTCCATTATTATCTGAACCCTCCCTAGGTTCCAGTTGGGTGAAAAATTCAGTAAGTCTCTCATGAATGTGAACTGTTGCTGCAAAAGGTTATGCAAAGTATTAAAGTATATTATTTTCTAAAATGCCAGTATCAATCCGCTCTTTAGATCATACAGGAAACTTGTTCCATATGTGATTGTTTATGATAAAGAAAATCAACAATAATAAAAATTAAATTAAATAAATTAGTAGTAGGATATATGAATAAAATTTTAAGGAGTTAAGATTAATAATCAACCCAAAAGGAGCTGTTGTAACATTAGCATTAGCAAATGATAATAAAAAATAAATACATTTTATATCAAATAAACTGATAGTTGTTGGATTGTGAATGCATATCTTTCTTTGCCTTGATGTGTTCCAGTGGGGTGAAAAATACAACAAACCTCACATGAATGTAGCTGGCCGCAAAAGGAAGTAAATTTTTCCCCAGGCTATGCAAAGTATGAAAAACTTTACTTTCTAAAATTCCATTTGTGTTCAACATGAAATTGTTCGGCGGGCATATTCATTACACAAATGTTATGAACCATCATTGCAATTGGCCATGATTCAGCCAGTGATGCTATACTGGTTCTGGTGATTAAACAACCTGAAAATGGAACCTCTGGAGACGATGGTGTAAAGTGGTCTGTGGTGTAATTACTTGTGGTAAAGCTTGAATCCAAATTGGTTTTGATACAGATTGTTTTAAATGCAGATTATTTTTATACATTCATGTCCAAATGTGACATATGTCACTGTGTTCTTAGTTCTTGTTCTCTTAGCATTATAAGCCAATATGTCTGTGACATGACTTATTCCTCTCGCTGCCTTCAGATATCAACAGCCCATCTGTGCAATCCTGCCATGAACAGTTTCTTTTAGTTAAATCTGAGGCTCACAGGTACAAGCTGTGCAGGGACAAATCCTTAAAGGATGCTGATTCTAACCTCAACATTTTATTTTGTCTAACGCCGGAGATGCTCGCAGCAGGGATCTGAGATCTGTCGGATTGGAGCCATTGCTGTGATCTTGTCAGAGGGAGAAAATAATTAATCTGTTTCCTCACAGAGTTCACAGTAATCATTTCAGTCTCTCTGAAGAAGGAACTTTGTCAACTAATCAGGGTACACCAACTCTGCTCTGGAGGTACCGAGACGAAGAAAACCTGTAGTCAAACATAACGCCCAAAGCCATTCAAAATAAAACCTACAAACTGTGGAGTTCTGAAAGTTTCTAACAGTTTCTAACAGGTTTTCTTCCAGGATCATCCTGAGTTTAGCTCCATCCACTTTCCTATCGATGCTAATGAGTTGTCCTGTCCTTGATGAAAAACATGCTCACAGCATCACACTGGGGACGGCAATGCTGTGCAGTGTTATTTTTACCTTCAGTGGTTTGCATGTAGGAAAATCTGATTCCATTTGGGCCTAATCTGATCAGATTATTTTTGTTTTATCCACAGTATCAAATAACCCCTGTGTCCCAGCTGTATCATACACTACTTTAATATTTCACATCATACCCCAATAAAATGCATGAAGGTGTTGTGACACTGTGGAAAAGTTTGAGCGGCATGGATTGTTTTTTGCAATTCTCAAAAAGAAGACAGAGAGGATTTAATGAACAGAGCAGCTTGGAGGGTCACAGAAAGGCGACATTTTACAGATTATAACCCAAATCTCATTATAAGTTTATTTGGAAAAACTCTTCAGAATTTTACACTGCATCAATTTTTGATTGGACAGTTACAAATGCTGACTCCAGCCATATCTGTTTGTTTTACAACCCAGCAATCATCTCACAAAAGCAAAGAGATGCATTGTATTGTTTTATTTAGATGAGAATCAATGAAAATGTGAATCAGGGTGAATTTATTACATCTACCCTGTGTTAGTTTAGTTCAGTCTACAATTTCTTTTATTTTCGATGGATATAAATGTATATCCAGGGAGTAGTTAAAATTAAATTACACACCGTATACTTAAGAAAGAATTAATTGAGCATAAATCTGCAGACTCTTTGTATATAAAGGCTCGAAGCCTCAACATGGCCATTCCAGTTCTATGAGGAGGAATGGGAGAGAATTTCAGCAAACTATTGTCAGACGCTTGCCCTACACAAATCAACTTAAAGGTCAATTCTACCAAGTGTCTGAATTTGAAAAACTAAAAGAATCTTTCTGGCAAAGAGTATCAGTTTTGATCATTCTGACTTCCCTTAAAACAGGAAAACTTAGTCTGACTAAATGTCAGGCATCGAAGGAAGAGGCTTGTATCCGTTTGAGCAGTCTGTATGCGATGCATTTTCATCCATATAATATGTTGTTCTTTCTCTTTCTTTTCATCATTCATCCTGAAATGATGTGAGTAAAATAACCAAATATAAACAATGTTGCATCTGTAAGGAAACGTCCAAATGTGCTTTAAGAAACTCTGACACGTTGATGGTCTGTCATTCAAAAGGCTGAAAATGCATCTGACAGAACACATTATGTTGCAGTCATGCTTGCTGTTTAATTTGAGTGGGAGTTGAGACATCAAAACAAATTTAATTCCTATGCAAGATGCCATGTCATATTTTGGATGAAATCCTGTTACTTACAGAAAAGCTTTTTAATAAATGTTTCTGCCTGTAACTTAATAAAATAAATTCATAGCTGAATGTTTCTGGAAGTTTTATAATTGGATTAGTTCTGTAATTGGACCAAAAGAACGGAATAGGACACCTTCCAAGCATTTTTCAAAAGGTTACAGTTTAGTGAAACAAAACTTTTTTTCGTCTTTTTATATATTTTTTTTTAATACAGATGTCACTTCAATAAAACTATGAAAGCTATTGGAGCAAAAAGGAATGGATTTAATTAGGATGTTCGGTGAAGCATTCAAAGGCAACACTGCAAGACGACTGATTTCCAGGATTTAGTCACTCTTACTGCTGCTTCAAATTAAAGGTGAGAAAAAAGCAAACAAAGCTGCAAAAGACTGAAAAATGTCTTCCGGTGAACGTAAAACACTATTAAATCCCATGAAACATTGTAAAAGGCACTTTATATTTTGCAACTAAAAAAGACATAACTAATGCAATCAGTGTTTTTAGAATATGTGGTAAAATATTTGCTGCTCATTCCCATATTTTAATTAAAATTCCTTCTATTTAAAATTTTACTGAGAAGGCCAGTCAGTTAATAGCATTCAGACATGAGAACAAACAAAGTGCTACACAGAAAAAGAGGTAAATTAAAAAAGTAAAACGGTAAACGGTGAAAATGGAATAGCTCTACTACTTCAACATAGGAGAAGTAAAGAATGTTTATTTAGGCTTTCGACCTTACAGTGGAAGAGATGACATTTTTAAAAAGTCTTATTTTCCACACATGAGACCAGTGCAAAAATAATATGTTTTTATTGCCAAGTATTTGTTGCATTAAGTACTAATATGTTAAAATTGTTCATTTACAAATAATGCATGCAGTTGTTACAAATTTTGGTATGATGTAAATTAGTGACATTAGGCTTAATGTCACTAATTAAGCCGAACAAACTTTATAGTACTAAGTAGGAAGACTATTTGATTTACTGCTTAACCAGATCTTTAAAATGAACTGCCACATACTGTATGTTCTTGCCTCATTGCTGGGTATCAACATTATGGCTTAATGATGCAAAACCACAACCTAATCACTCCAAATGGAATAAGATTCTTATTCTCTTCCTTACTGGAAAGTCAGGTAATTGTTTAGATGATAAACTTCTTCTTGTTCAAAATATGGGCGTTTCCAAAAATCAGGATGCTAATGGACCAATTTTGCATACCAAAACCATTGTTAGACCTTGTACATACTCTGAGCTTGTGACATTCAATGGAGAAATTTGTTAGACCTTAGGGGTTATTCCATCTGACTGTATTTACCTAAACTATCTGTTGTTATCTGTTAACAAACACTGGCCCCTTGCTTTGGTACTTGTGGTGAGACATTCCAGCCTGCTGGAACGTCTATAAGGAGAGGTCAAAAGGAAATCTATCTAACTGATTCTGCAGACTCCCTGACCTACATGTTTTAACAGAGTGAACAATAATGATGTTAAATGAGTAAAGAATTAAATAAAATTGTTAAAAGAAATAATAACACAATTTTCACTTCACAAGGTGAACATAGCTGGAATTTTTTGTGGTGGTTCAATTTTAAGTCTACATCCACAACTTCTCCTTTGTTTCTGATACTCTGTAGTTCTTAGCTTTGTCACTTTGTCCTTTTGTCCAGCTTTAATATTTTTGAGACTGCTGTCTACTTCTCAGCGTTAATCTGGAGGAATAACATTCTAGAGTTAAATGAGTAAGGGACTAAAATTTTGTGAGACAGAAATGTAAAGATGTGTATCATCAGCATAGAGGTAGATGTCACAAGACTCTAATCTGAGTTACATGTAAATAATATCTCAATTCATTTTGCATTGTTGTCACTTTTCCAGTTTCTCTGTATCAAATTCAGTACTTGAGATACACTGATACCAAGTTAGTACTAGATGCATTGCTGTTAGTTCATGTATCAATTAAAATGTTTGTATCTCTATACTGTGGAATCGTTGAAAATTCATGTAGAATTTTCTGGAAAGATCTTGTATGGGGGGAAAAAAATCTTTTAACTAACATTTTTAACAAATTTCAATTTAACATTTTAACAGAAATAGGAGATCAGATGATTTCTGATTTGATATATGCGTCTCTGTTTGCTCCCAAAAGAAGAACTATAAAAGAACAATGTTTGCTCTAAAGGGTGAAGAATAACTACTGCACAATGTGAAGACATGGGATTCCTTTGTTTGTTCATTAAATGGACGTCAATGGTAGAAAATGGAATGCATGTGTATGTGTGTGTTTTGTACCAACAAGCTTACATAAGAAATTCTACTCAAACTATTATAGGTTGAAGTGGACTGATTTTGGCTCAGCCATTATACTCTTATACAACCTACTGCGGGAAGAAGAGCCTGGGTGTGTGCCTGAGTATTTCTGCACATTCACATTACTCGTGCCTTTCTCTGGCATTTGACTCATTTTTACAATAGGAGAATTTGCCATCAGATGGTTAAGTCACCTCGTTTTCATAAGACTTGCTGGGTTTTATTGTTTATAAGTGTAAACAGAGAATGACTGTGATAGCAGATGCTCTGGAATTTCACACACACAGAGTGGTACACCTGTCACCTCTGATTCAACAGCTCCTGTTCCTCTGAAGATGGGTTTTCTATATTAAAATGACAACATGAGCAGAGCTGTGAGAAAACCTGAGCAGATTTGTGGGTTTGTGTTTTTTGTTTAATCACACTGAAATTTATTTCAACTGATCAAGCATATTTTAAAGTCGTGTTATTTAGTTTTAAAAAGTTGCAAATTAAGAGGATGATTATAGAAAATTTTGCTCAATTTCACCAATAGACACACCCAGGTCTGAATACCAGGTCACTGTCTGACATAAATCCAAAGCCTCAATCTAAAGAAATTTAAGATCAGATTAGAAACAATTAGAACAATTAGAACATTAGATCAGAAACACTGACCTCCATCAATCTGGAAAGCGTAACAAAACAATGTCTAAGGCAGTGGGAACATTTTTTAAGTGGCTCATTTTTCAGACACCAAAAAACAGACCTATTGCCACAAACGGTTAGATGTTTTGTTTTAGGACTGGGACTATTTCTAGAACCAGCAGAGACACAAACAAAATTACAACAAAAAAAAAAAAAACATGCAAAAAGGTAATTTTGCATAATAGATCTTTAAAAACATTGTTTGATCCTTGACCTGTTTACACCATAACAGGTCAATTGATTTCTTCCGTTTTGAGTTTGTTTGTTTTTTTCTTTTTTTTTTTAATCACACTTGCCTGATTTTGTAATGTCCAGGTTCTAAAGCAGCAAAGTTGTCCAAGTCCATCACACTGCCACCACCATGTTTAACTTATGGTATGTTCTTTTTCTGAAATGCGTTTTTCATTGGCAGTAACAGCAAAACTGAAGAAGCGTGTAATGGGCATTTGTTACAATATGATGCATAAAAAGAGACTAGATGATTTTTGCAAAGCTTATATTCAGAACAATAAAAGTAGATGAAAGAAGAATGTACCTAAGACTTTCACAAGCAGAACCAAGCTTAGCTCTTAAGGTCAGGATTTAATTGGCCTGTGTTTAGTGGGTTGGTTTCCCTGAATTGGAGATTTATATGGAGATGGTTTGATCTCCTACTGCCATAAATTGTACCTTGGGAATATTCAGAGGAGTGCTGTCTATGGCCCTCAAAGTTCAAGAGGAAGCTCACTTTGTCAATAGGGCTGATTTATTCAGGGCAAGGCCGTTTAAAGCTTTCAACCAAGCAGAAAGATCTCAAAATCAATATGAAACCTAAAAGGAAACCAGCGCGGACAGGCAAGCACAGGGGTAATGTTTTTGTGCCTTTTAGTCTCTGTAATTAGTCGAGCTCCAGTGTTCTAAACCTACTAGGAATAAAGGCTTGCTGTAAGTTTCATTACAGTGATCAGTGTAAGAGCAAACTGGAAGCAAATTGTTTTTTTTGTTTTTTTTTTTGTTGGTTTTTCTTTTTACTGACAAGACATGTTGTATGAGTATTGTCTGCAGAGAAACTGTGATGGTCACCATCATTTTGGATTCACTGACCATACAGAAGAGGATAAACAAAGAGAAGTCATTGGAGTCAGCCTTGGGGAGCACCACAACTGAGCAAATCAGATGTACAGTTACTGATGGAAGATGTACAGTTACTGAGAAAATATGGAAGATGCTGTCAATATGTTAAACTCTAGAGAGTAATGGAAAGTACTTTTGAAGTTTGGAAAGTAATTCCAAACGTCTTCAGAGTGGAAGATGTTTGGAAAAAGATAAAGCTGCTCTTAAAAAAAAGTCAGGTCTAAGGTGTTTATCACAACGCTTGAAAAATACTAATCAGCATTAATTTTGAAGGAATAAAATCTTGCTTCCCATAAATGTGTGAAGGGTTCAGTCTGAAATACACCCAGTCACCTGATGTCAGCATCAGTTTCCAGTAGACCTTATTGAGATGAGTCAAACAAACCCCTGTTCAACGTTATGATTTCATTCTGATATATGAAATGGAATTGGAATAAGCTTAGTCTAAAAATGAAAACATGTAAGGAGCATATTAAAATGAACACAAAGCTAAAACCAAAGTTCCATGTTTTTCACTGAACAACAGAATCCTGCTTAACATCATGTGAGGTCAAGTTCAAAAATCAGTTTTGTAGATTTTTTTTTTTTTTTTAGTTTTTTCTCTGACAGAGGTTTCTCCGATCTTTTTTCTCATTAAATCTAATATTTGCTACTGTTTTAAAGTTACAATTTTGCATTTGGAAACAGCTGGTTTGCAACTTGAAAGCTCAAAAAACACCTGAGCTACAATATCAATATATGTAGATGTTATGATAAGAGAAGAACAATAAGAAAAAATACAGGAGAGATTAAGAGACAAGACAAAAGAATAATTTATAATAAATGGATAGATGCAAAAATTACATAAACTTAAATATGCTTTTTGTGTCCAGTGGGGGGAATAAAATAAAATTAAATTAAATAAAATTTAAAAATTGCAGATTTTTTTTCTTCATGTGGTTATTTTACAAAAGAAGGCACGTTGGATCAAACTGAATAAAATCCATACATTTCTGGATGTATTCGGCCCTCTGTAAATAGAACAAAATTGAATAAATCTGAGAAATTTTGCAGAAAATCCTGAGAAATTTCTGAGCTGAAGAAGTCGAAAATTTGCTACAAATACTCAGAAATTTTGAGATTAAGCTCAGAAATTTTCTAGAAAAAAACATTTACATTTTCAGTTTAAAAAGTGGAAAAATGTTTTAACTTGGAAATTTTCCCTTCTTTTCTACAAAATTTTTGAGAGTGATCTCAAACTTTTCTGAGTTTCTTGGTGGGAATTTCTCCTCCTTTTGTTCTTATTCACACTGTCCTTAATACACCGTCATATATAATCTCCCAGTTTTTAAAAAGCGCCTCTTATCAAAAAATGTTTGCTTCACTTTTAAAGTGACAAAAAGCACACTCCAACTTTCCTCCCCAACCTCAGGGTTGCGTTTGCGTTTGCCTACCAGGAGATTGAATTTGATTGCCAAATGGGTGAGAGAATATGAAAATCTGCTGTGATTTGTTTGAAAACTGCATTCTTGTCGTAGCTTGCTGTAAATGTTGGACAAAACAATCCGAAACAACCGAGAGGATGGATGGATGATTCCCCGAAGTTTGTGGATGAACGTCGGGAAGATTTAGGAAAGCATCTGTATAAATGAGAGTTCTAATATCCAAAACAGTGAGTCATGAAGGATTGGCTGAAGAAAATGACATCATAAGTCTCTCTATCTCTCTGCTGCTTGTTCCAGAGAGCGCAGCGCGGCGCGGTGAGAAGCGGAGCGGTTCGCCTGGACGGCATGGAGCTCAAATCACTGCGATCCTAATTAAACGCTAACAAAGACTCGGACTGATACAAAATCAAGCTCCAGGAAGGAGAACAAAGTGCAAATATCGGTTCTGATTCCAGCGGAGGGTCGAGGCGGCAGGAGCCTGAGTGGAAAACTTGGCTTTCTCTCTTTGCCATGAAACATGATTAATGAAAGCAGTGAAGTTGGAGGCTTTCAGCCTCACTGGAACTTCAGCGGTGAGTACAAAACCTTTTTATTCGGTTTAACAAGCAGGGGAGGTGGGGGGTGGGGGGAGAGTTGGTGGAAATAAGGTTTTAGTTTGAACCTGAAAGTGTGAGGAATCAGTCAGGTGCGCTCCGGTGTCCCCGCTGCGCTGGAATGACCCGCAACAAACGGACGATTCTCATCATAATCCCAACAAAAACAGACTTATTTATTTTTGTATTCGATGCAACAACAACAACAACAACAACAACAAAAAAGAAATCTAACAATGGAATATGTAATTGGAAATCAATCACATTTCTAGCATGGATAAGGATGGGGAAAAAAAGCAGTGTATAGAGAAAGTGTGTATTTTACATATCTAGATATCTAAAGGTTTGTTTGTTTCTTCCTTGTGTCCTTCTTCACTCTCTCATGTCCTCCATCCTAAATCTCAGTCGGTAAATTTGCTGTTTGTTTGTTTATTATCACTTATTTAAAGCTGAATCAGTCAATAAATAAATTTATTTTGACACTTACATCGGGCAGACATTGAAATCTGAGTCTGGAGTCTATACATGGTAAATTTGTAGGAACT
This sequence comes from Poeciliopsis turrubarensis, assembly GCA_010277015.1. Lineage (NCBI taxonomy): Eukaryota > Metazoa > Chordata > Actinopteri > Cyprinodontiformes > Poeciliidae > Poeciliopsis > Poeciliopsis turrubarensis. The sequence continues at coordinate 1,789,139 of VMRN01000082.1, read as the reverse complement.
CTGCCATGAAGATGTCTTCAGCTCATCCTGATTACATGGAAATTGACTAAAATTGTTGGAATTTTAGTGAACTGAAGACATGTTATTAGATTTTTCTTGGAAAAGATTATAATCTAAACAGTGCTGTTATTTTTTGTTGTTTCTCGGCATAACATGTCAAATCTGTCCTTCAGGCTGGCACCATGATGCATACAAATGCAGCAGAAATGGTGAGCCAAAGCAAAAAAACAAACATAATTTATAGGTTTACATTTTATTCATCTTTTTCTGTTACCGGTTTGTTTCTTGTTTGTTTGTTTTTTTTTGTTTTTTTTTAACGTTGCTTCCTTTCTCATTTACCCTCCTCGCTTTAGCCTGAAAACCCAGGGCTCAAAACAGGGTTAAATTTGATCCTCTTTTGTTTAACTAGTAAAAATCCACAATCTAAAACCAGAGTCAGAGTAAAAATCTATATTTGAACATGCTCTCAGATCTGTCTGTTGACATGGTTTAGCAGAAATCACAGATGCTTGTATGTGATGAGAATTTAGTGAGATAAGAGGAGAGGAATGGTGGGATGTTGTTCCGTCCTTCCTGGAGCGTGTTAACAGTCAGAGCTGCAGAATGTTTCAATGGGCCAGTGGATTGTTTGGCTTCTTTGTTCTGCATCCTGCTCCTTGGATCGTGTTGGTGGAAAGTTGATTTGTATTTATGTTGGATGAGGCAGAGACTTTTTGTTTGATTAATTATAGGATTTTGGATCCTTATTAATTTTACTGTATAGATGTGTCCGAAAAAAGAAAAGTTTCTGTTTGTTAAACTTGTATGCGGTTTGAAGCTATCTGGAAGTTTCCTTTAAACTCAAATTCAAAAGGGGATTTTTTTTATCTCTCACATCCTACAAAGAATGAAGAGGTCCGTAATTTTCATCAAAGCTGAAAGCATGTGATTTTTAAATCATTGATCTTTTTTTTTTTTTTTTTTGCTTGAAATAACCAATTTGACCTAATATTTAGTACTGAAACTTTTGTTTTACAATCCCAGAGGTTTGTCTCTGTAGTTCTTGACCAGGTTTGCACACACTGCAGGGTTTTGGTCCACTCCTGCGTACAGATCTATTCCAGATCTTTCAGGTTTTGGGTCTGTTGCCAGGCAACACGGAGCTTCAGGTCCCTCCAGAGATTTTCTATTGGGTTCAGGTGTGGAGACGGCCCAGGCTTCTCCAGGACCCTGGTGCAGTCCCCCTGCCCCGGTTACAGAGAAGCATCCCTCAGCATGATGCTTCCACTCCCATGCTTCATGGTTGGCATGCTGCTCTTGGAATTACTCTCATCCTTCCTTTTCCTTCAAACACGGGAAGTAGCATTCATACCATAAAACCATCCAGATTATCACCAGACACACTGCTGCATTCTGAGTGTATAACAGAGCGTTGTCATAGATCTTTCCTCCCAGCAGCTGTTATTCTAGAACCATCAGAAACTTATTGTTTACATTCATATTGGTTTCTACACTGGTTTTTCTCATTTTAAGTAACTTTTATCCTGTCGTTTGTGCAATTTTATTGCTATTTATTGTACATAAATCTTTTCACTGAAATAACAGGCTTTTTTGGTCGTTTGTGGCTTCCACACTCCCATTATTTGAGCTCTCGTTTTTCCCCACACATTTTCCAGCATTTACAACTGTTTTAATCTGTTGTTAGCATGTCGTAACATGTTTTTTCACCAAAATATTTTGTATTTGCTTATCCAGAATATGTTTTATGGAGATTTTTTTTCACCAAATGTTTCGTCAGCAGAGGCCTCATGTTGACATGATCCATCACACAATGCATGTTGGGATTAGTAGTTCTTAAACCTCTGTAGTTCGTCTTTTATAGCAAGATGCCCGATATCGCAAGATTTGAAGCCAGGACTGTGTAGTGTGTTACTATGGCAACCTTTGAGACTGTCGTCCTACCTCAGTTCAGGTCATTGACCAGATCCTTGACCACGTCCTGCGTAATTCTTGTTTGAACTTGCATGGAAATCATAAATCATGTAATTTTCTGAATCATTCTTTTAGATTCTGTCTTCCACAGCTGAGGTTCACGATTAAAATTACTGACCTTTATTCTTTGAAAGTGAAGAAACTCCAAAAAGTTACCAAATACTGTAATGTTCTGTAATGTATTTATAATATAAATCAAAAACATATTGTAGAATTTTAGGTGTAAACGTCAAAACAAGGCGTACAGTTGGCATCCACAGAGCTGTGTGCGGTGGTTTGGGTGTTTTTGTCCTCATCCGTCTCTCCAGGGTGTGACCGGCAGGTGCAGGCCCCAGCTGCGGCTCGTTAAGGCTCATCATGAGGTGCTTAGAGAAGGCTGGGACCCTGAGGCAGATTCCAGATCGATCTCAAATCATTTAACTAGTCTGCAGAGACTAGCGGAGCTCTCTGGACAATTTAATTAATCTATCCATCCGTACTGACAACCGAATTAGAGAAAGAGCCAAGGGAAAACACTCGCTCCGTTTTTCCAAAACTGCCGAATTTCCAGTTTGGTGTCAAGTTCAATTCCCCTCCACTCCAGCAGGGGGCTCCAGAGCCAATCCAACTTGTACGCACCCTGTTACCTATGCTGGATATTGTGGTGTCATACCCAGACAGTTTATCTTTTGTTCTATTCACCCATAAGTTTATGTCTGCTAGTAAGTAATCTCATACTTTAATGTACCAAATACCTTAGGACCAGCTCAGAATTTGAACGTTTTAGTAAAGAAGTAGTCATTATTTGAATGAGGATGAAAACTAAATTGTAGGTTGTATATTTGCTTGGTGACGGTTTTCTTGTATTGCCAAGGCCAATTTTTAAAATTGTGTGATGTTAAGAACTTCTTAAAAAGGACAAATATAAAATGTTTCTAGAAACAAAATTTTATGGGAACAAGACTTAAAACCTAAAAGTCTATTTAAACCTTACTATCATTTTAATGTACCATATTTTCCAGACTATAAGTCGCTCCGGGGTATAAGTCGCACCAGCCATAAAATGCATAATAAATAAGATAAATACATATATAAGTCGCACCGGAGAAAAAGTTGCATTTTTGAGGGAAATTTATTTGATAAAATCCATTACCAAGAATAGACGTGTCATCTTGAAAGGCAATAAAAATAGAATAAAGGCAACAACAGGCTGAATAATTGTACGGTATGCTAACGTTACATGATAAATGAACAACGAACTGAGAACGTGCCTGGTATGTTAACATAACATATTAGGATTTATTCAGATAACTATAGCATTAATAACATGCTAACAAGTTTACCAAACCATTTGTGTCACTCCACATCATTAAATCGAATGAAATCTTTGTCCTCGACGTCGCTTTTAAACAATAACAAGGCAGAATAACAGGCCAAGAGCGGCCTCTTGCGGTTTAGTGTGAAAATATGTGATATGCTAAATTGATGTGTTAATTTCCACATATAAGTCGCTCCGGAGTATAAGTCTGCGACTTATAGTCTGGAAAATACGATAACTTGAATGAATGAAAAAAAGCATTTGTGGGTAAGACAGCAGCCTAGCCTTCATCTTTCTTAACCAGGCCCTCCATCTGGCATTTCAATTCCAGATGGAGATAAGTTATAGAACCAAGTATGGAATGACTGACAGCTCTACAGTTCTGAACATCTGCTGGTTCATTAATGTGTATCTGAACTGTTTCTACGATATGATGAACTGTAGAGCTGTAGGGCTGACTTCAACATTTTCATTGCTGTCTTTGTGGTGCAGTTTATCTAAGTTTTATTTATTGCTTATTTGATTGGGACAGATGTGACAGACATGGATGACAATTAGCCGCTGATTTTGTAGCTGCTGCTTGTCTCCACTGAGAACCTGCAGATAACTGATTGAACAGATGAAGCGGGAGGTAGCTGGAAATTAGGAACCAAGAGTGAAGCAAACCTGAACTGGAAGTCCATAGTTCTCTTCCTGATGTCTTGACTTACTTATTTTTATTTTTGCAGTGATGTCACAGGAGAAGGAGTGTTTGAGGTTTTGATTTAGATCACCTCTGCCTTTTAGTAACTGAATTGTTGTAAATTAAATGGAAGCTTACAAAGCTGTGACATCATCATAGACTTAAACCGTAAGCTTATATAACTTAAGTGAAAAAGTAGATTAAAGAAAATAGAAAACAAAAAATGTCCCCTCTGTCATTATTCTGGCATGTAGCAAATCTGACAAATTTGAGAAATTCTGATCAAAAACTGAATTATTTAACAAATTTAAATATAATTAAAGAAGATCATTTCTTTATATGGTTAATATAAACATCTGATTTCAACAGTTGTATTGTTAATTGACAAACTAAGCTAGTAATTTTCATCCATGGGCTCCCGTTAGGCGGGTTCTCATATTTTTTTGTAATAAGGTTGTAAAGCTTCTCTTCCTCCAGAGCGTACATGATGCCATGTATGCTGGTGTCTTTTCAGCATCCCATTGTTGTCTCGCTGTAACAGCTCTGATTCCTCAGTGGGAGTTAATCATAACACTGCCCCCACAGGCTTATAGAGTAGGCTCTTGGCATGATGGGGGCATCGCTTCATCTGCCGCTATTCTTTCCCTGATGCTCCCATCACTCTGCAGTACGATGAATCTGCACTCATCAGACCACATGACCCGTTTCCATTGTTCCAGAGTTTCACCATGAGGTTCTTGGAGTTAGTTTTCTGTAAGGCTACAATGTGACTTTACTTCTATTTGTTTATTTATTTATATGTTTTTTTTTTTCTGGAAATATCTTTATTGTAACTAGTAAGTGAAGTATTGAAAAAGTATTTTCTCTTGTACAAGTTTCGTCTTTTTTTGCTTTTTACTTCAAGTTTTCAGACTAGTAAATAAAAGGAACTAGAGTACTCACATAATGCTGATTTCAAATGATGATTTAACTTCTTATGATATTAAAAGTTACCTGGTCCTTTTTGAAAATGTAGGTGCCCCTAATGGTAGCTAATATAATATTATTAGCTACCATAACTATGCGGATGCTCAGAGTCACTAGGTGGCTCTGAGCCCATCCAATCACTGAATAAATGCTTAGAACAGATAAATGTGTGGATGTGCCAAAACTTTCTCCAGATGAACAGAAACAAAACTGAAGTCATTATTTGTGGACCTAAAGAGGAACGATCGAGAATCAATGCATAGCTTCTGTTATTACAACTAAAAACTAGCGATCAGGCCCGAAACCTGGGAGTAGCAATGGACTCGGACTTGAACCTTGCGAGCCACATAAAGACAGTTACAAAGTCGGTCTTCTATCACCTGAAGAACATCTCCAGGATTAGAGGACTAATGTCTCAGCCAGATCTAGAGAAACTCATCCATGCATTTATCTTTAGTCGCATTGATTATCGCAACAGCGTCTTCACAGGCCTGTCCAACAAATCAATCAAAGAGCTGCAGCTGATCCAGAACGCTACTGCTCGCGTTCTCACTAAAACCAGGAAGATAGAGCACATAACACTAGTTTTAAAGTCCCTACACTGGCTCCCGGTAGCTCAAAGAATAGACTTTAAAATACTATTGTTAGTTTACAAATCACTGAACGGTTTAGCACCACAATACATTTAAGATCTGCAGTTGTCATATCAACCTTCCCGAGGAGGTCGGGAAGGTTGATACGACCTCTCAGGAGGTCGGAAAGGAGAGGAGAAGCATCTTTCAGCATCTAGACCACATGACCCGTTTCCATTGTTCCAATGTTTCACCATGAGTGTTTCAAATTTAGAACAAACTTCCAGATAACTGTAAAACAGCAGAAACCCTGACTACCTTTAAATCTCAACTAAAAACGCACCTGTTTAGAATTGTACTTGAAACGTAATATGGAACAATGTATTTTTATTCTATGTTGGATGGCTTTGTGTTTTTGTGTTTATGATGTAAAGCACTTTGAAATGCCTTGCTGCTGAAATGTGCTATACAAATAAAATTTGATTTGATTTTGATTTAAAAAGTGGAAAAACTGCCACTGACTTCATTTTTCTAGATGAGTTCACATTTGATGATTATAAACAGGATTACTTCAGTACAATAAAAAAAAAAAAAAATCACTTCCATAAAGTTAAAGCTACTGGGACCCATTTAGATTCTACCCCATGTGTGACCATCAAATTGTTTTGCTGATTTGAAGAACATGACAGCTGTAAACTTTTGCCTTAAGTGTTGCCTTCTTGAGATATGTTAGAATAAGTTGTGTATTTAGGATAAATCACCATAATGTTCATACATCCATTTTTTTAAAACTTTTGAGGATATGGCGTTTGCCATCAATAATTCATGTTTGATTCTGCATTATGAGAAATGTTTCAGTCTGACTTCAAAATAATTTTGACTTTTCGTTCTTCATGTAAGTAGATGCACATGCCAGTGAGATGAGTTCAATGTGAAGCTATGAATGAGTGAACTGATTAAAATCTGCAGTAACACTTCTCTCATTAAAGTAGTTCTTCTATGTGCTTTTACACACACATTAGAATGAAAGAAAGTTCACATATATGTCACATACAAATAATTTTGTTTGTTGTTTTAGGTCAGTTAGGATTACCAAAATAATTTTTCCTTCATAATGATTAGCGTTCATTCTTAGATTTATTTATAGAACCTTAAAGTATTTTTGACTCAAATGTGGAAGAAAATCCAAAAGTCTTGTCCCTGAGTGAGTTTTAAAATTGAGATCTTTTTTTTGTTTATTTATTTATTTTTGCCTTTTGGAGTAATTACTTCTTCCTCTCCAAGTGGTGTTTCAGATCTCTTCACTTCAAGCCAGCAACTTTACAAGTTCATGTGGTTTAGTTTAAGAACTAATAAGTTTTCCTAAGAAACCAGATCCACAGGTCTGGTTTCTGTTCAGGTACAAATACCAGATGCCTAAAAATCCCACATTCACGGGTTCTGTTCCCCAGAAATTCAACTCAATTCAATGTGTTGACATAGTGCCAATTCACAACCAATGTCTGCTCAAGGCACTTTACAGAAAAATAATAATTTTATTGCAATCATTGATATATTTGAATTGATCCCAGTTAATTATTCAAAGTAGTTTAAACCCAGCAGATTACATTGACTCAGTGACTTGCAGTATTTATCCCTGCTGGACGGGCATGTTGCCACAATCACTTGCATTGTTGTTGATTTTACAGCAATGCCTCATAGTGGAGAGGAAAATGAAAAACTCCCCTCTAACATGAAGAAACCTCCAGCAGAACCAGAACCAGGCTCAATACAAGCAGCCACCTGCCACGAGAGTCTTAAACTGGATTTAACAGGGAGTCAATAAAATGAATTAGAATTGTATCAATAACAGGAACGGTGTAGTCCAATCCCCAGTGAAAACGACTCTTACTTGCTTGCATTGATTATATTCCTCATAGAACCTCATGTTCATGCAAAACCCACCATAAAAACCTTAAGGGTCACAATCTAAGTTGTTTCTCCACATCCATGCATGCAGACCAGATGAACAATGATCCGCTCAACATTTCCAAAGCCACGCTGCTCCCTTCTGGGTCTGAGGCTTGACAGCTGGAGTCAGTCAGTTTCTTTAGTGCACTCAGTCTTCACATCATTTGAGATGAATATCAGCAAACAAGGCTTCTCCCATCTTTAAAACTGCTGTCACTCATCTATCTGTGTCTGTCTATCATGTAGAACATTGTCTGTCAAAGTGTCCCAAACCATAATGTGGAAGTGTGCAGAGATACCAGTGTGTTTTAGGCTCTATCAGATTCCTGGTGGCAGTGCAAACAGTAGGTGTTTGTGCATGGATACTAATTGGATGAGTTTGGGGATTTGATATGTTTTGGGTTTTCTGTTTTCATTTTCAGGTGGTTTTCAGTAGTGAAATCCAAAACAGAAATAATTTCTAACACCTGTCCACAATCTCAGTCTCATTTTTTTTTTTACTTTTCTTTCTCAATGTAAATCTGTTTAATCTGTTTGCTTAAGCATACAGAAGTACAAGTAGAGGTGCTGTTTACTATCAAACAGTGATTCCAGATTTCAAACTGAGCTACATTTCATGGTTCCCTACCATCTTCTAATTTCTGTTTTTGGTTTTTCCCTCAGGGTCGTTTAGTAACCAGTCAGCTGACCTGTTCTCCAACATCTCCTGTAATGAGTCGACCAACAGTTCCACATCCTGCTCTCTTCCTGACAACAATTCAAGCCATGGAAGTTCATATAAAACCTTGGAGATGTTTTTTATTGCTTTGGTGACTGGATCTCTGAGCTTTGTGACTGTGACCGGAAACATATTAGTCATGCTGTCCATCAAAGTGAACCGCCACTTACAGACTGTCAATAACTATTTTTTATTTTCCCTGGCCTGTGCTGACCTGATCATTGGAGTTTTCAGCATGAACTTATACACAGTCTACATCATTGTTGGATCCTGGCCACTGGGACCAGTTGTCTGCGATCTGTGGCTAGCTTTAGATTATGTCGTTTCGAACGCTTCTGTGATGAACTTATTGATCATCAGCTTTGATCGCTACTTCTGCGTGACCAAACCCCTGACGTATCCCACCAGAAGGACAACCAAGATGGCAGGACTAATGATCGCTGCAGCTTGGATCCTGTCGTTCATCTTGTGGGCTCCAGCCATCTTGTTCTGGCAGTTCATTGTCGGGGAGCGAACAGTGCCAGCAGGAGAATGCTACATTCAGGTACATTTTACAGGTCAAGTACGATTGTCAATGTCCCACGTTACTAAGAGGAAAAGTCAGCATTTTTAAAGTTAGGTTTCATGAGCGGTTAGTTTCCAGGAAGTTATTGGAATAAATAACTCACTTTGTGTCTTCATTTACATGAATACAAATTAGCTTCACACACATGATGCCAATAATTTTTATGAAAGGAGATAAATAAAAGTCTCATCTTCCACTTTCTTAAATTTAATCTCTTAAATCTCTTATTTAATCTCTTATTTAAACCATGAAATACATTTTGCCAGTTCACCCTACACTAGGACTTAACAAAGACAAGGAAAAACCAGAAACCAGAAAAAGTAACTGCTGACATTTAGGCAACTTCATCGAGCCAATGCCAGAGATAAAATGGATGGATTTCTGTACTTGAGGACAGTGAATGACAGAGTATGGTTGAAGCAAAAATAATAATAATAATAATAATAATAATAATTTAAAAAAAAGAAAGAAGGAAGTATCACCATGACTACTTAAAATTTTGATTTTTATGGTTTGGATCTGAAGATCCACAGGGACATTGATGCCTGCCAAGAGTCTTATTGAGAACGAACCACCAAGCTTCCCCCCTTACAGAGCAGCCCTCCCCAGAAAAATGAGTTTCTGTCATCTCAAAAGCAATTCAGTCTCAAAAAGGTCAATTGCTGTTTTGCAAATAGTGAAACATTCTGTCATTGTAGTCGTGCGGTTTAAAATGAAAAGTTAATGTAGCAGATCAAGCAGATGCTCTCTCAATTTTTACTGTTGCGCAGCACAGTGACTCTGGCAGTAGAGGCTTCTCAGGTTTTAATCTGCTCAATGTTTCACATGGAAAGTCATTAGAAGAGGTCCACACTGAACTACAGTCCTTATGTAAACAAAAACAGGTTTCCACACATAACAGTATAATGCAAATATGGTATCAGGTTAATAGATCATAAAGCTAGTTTTGCATTTCCCCTTCATTCATACAGGCCATTAGGTTTACCCTCTGAAAGCAACTAATGTGATTTCTAAATAATTGGACACAAAGTAAGTTATCTACTGCTGCTCAGTTGAACCCAGCTTAAAGAATTCTGGACTGTCACTTACATTCTCTATATTTTAAACATGTCAAGTATTCTTCTTTGTTCCAAAGACCTTTTGAAACTGAATTTATTGTATTTCAGTAGGATCAATCTTACTCAAGCTGAGGTACTCCCCAGCAAATTTACTGGTGTGCATTTTTTCCTCTCCTTTAACAAAGCAATTATGTTCATGTTTCATAATAAATGAAATAATTAAAATCTGAATTTCATATGTACTCGTATTACCTTCATCTCATATTTATTTTTTATAGCATAGTGAGTTCTTATGATAACTGTGAGGTGAAACCTAAATATGGTGGTAATGTTTCTATGGCTTCTGGCTTTCATCTTCAGTATTCAGTCTCACCTATGAGAAAATGATGGAATAAAAATAATTAAACTTCAATCAAACTAGACAAAAGCAATCTTGCCAGTGAAGATGAATTATTTTTGGTTTTACAACCACATTTCCCAATGTTGGCATCACAACACTGGGAAATATCCAACAAATCTGTTTCCTTTCGACTGGTGTCAATATGTGCCAACGCTAACTGTAGCACTAGCTACAGTCACAAGAAATTATTTATTATGAATGGTGGGGAAAAAAATGTGACTACTTAGTAGATGGTGGATTCCAGTAAAATAAAGTTGTAGATAAGGACTTTGAGGAAGATATGTAATGGAAAAAAAAGCATATTTATTAACTATGACCATGATTTTGCAACAATTATCTTAGTGAAAAGGTCCCAGGTTTGAATCCCAGCCAGTCTTTCTGCATGAAGCTTCGCTCTGGATACTCCTCTTCCTTATACACACAGTCCAAAAACATGACATGGCCTGCTCTACATTTCAAGTGGGAATATATGATGGGAAAGCCAATTTGAAACAATAATATCTGGTCAATTCTTTGGAAGAGGTTTTTTTTGTTGTTGTTTTTGATTTTTGTCTCCTTCAAGAATCCAGTTTCAAACTTGGTGGAAAACTTAATAGAAATACAACTAGAGCTGAGTCTGTGAGAATATCCTTTTAGTTTGACCAAAAATAGTCTCTATGTAGTCTCTACATGGTTTGTATTAGTCGGAGCAAAGCCTTGGTCGGTCTCAACGTGTCGAGTAAAGACAAAATACTTTTTCTTGGACTTTAAATGGTAGCTTGTGTATCTAACTCTTACATATCTTAATTCCTCTGAGTGTGAACAGGTACATTTTTCTTTTCTCTATTTCCTCTTCCAGTTCCTTTCTAACCCCGCAGTGACCTTTGGGACGGCTATAGCTGCCTTCTATCTGCCTGTCGTTATTATGACAGTATTATACATCAACATCTCCTTGGCTTCCAGGAGCAGAGTCTCCAAACACAAACTTGAGAAGAAAGAGAAGAAGGGAATCAAGTAAGATTGATCAATGAATTAAACATCAAACTTCTTTGAAATACCTTCTGGACATAACAGGGATTTTTTTTTTTTTCTCAAATTCTACCTAACTTAAAAAAATACCAGAGGTTTGCATACCCTGTATATAATGATGCAGTCTTTTTCTTCACTCTGACATTAAATCTGGTTAAACTTTTCAGTCTGGCTCTGATGAGATCATGTCATGAATTAACTCATCAAACCTTTTTCCACCTGCAACATCATCTCAAACTGATAGATTACATAATGAGTCTACATTTAAAGAAAGTCACAAGGATTAAAAAAAATAATTATATATATATATATATATATTTTATATAAAAGGAGTTACTGTTTGAGATTATTATAAAACAGTTTTGGCAACGTCCAAAAACATTCTCTACAGTCTTAAACATATTTTTAAATTGAATATAATAACTGTCCATTTCCTCAGACCTCCCAACCTGCTAAAGAGTCACATGATAAAACAAAACAACAACAACGATACCAGCCCTCAAGTCAGTCCTCGCTCCACTCCCAAGGCAAGCCTGGACTCCACCACCACTGCTCTGGATGGAGTAAAGAACGGCCAGGTGGAGGAACAGAAACCTTCCCAAGCCGAAGCCCTGGGGCACCCCAGTCCCAGATTGGCACAGGTACTGACCTATTATTCTAAACCTTATTAGACATTAGAAAGTTTAGTTGTTGGAAAAAATCAAACTCTAAGCTTCAACATGATGGTCTTTGCATCCATTTTGATTAAACTTGCAGGATGTTTATCTTGTATTGTTCCAAATAGTGTAAAAAGTCTGGAATTTAAGCTGATCAACATTGTCACATTCTTTAAATCATAAATAAGTGAATGTAGTCTTAGAGCTATTTCCACATTTATTCAGTGCCCTCCGGTAACTGGAGCTGAACACCGTCCGTTCCCTCGGTTCGCCCTGGGGTGGAAAGCTCAGGGCCTCGACCTGAAAACCTGCGTTATTTCCTCTTTAAACCCTCTGTGGTTCTGAATCCTCTCATGTTCCTTTTTCCTTCTGTTGCTTTCACTTGGAATTGTTCTGTCCGGATGTTTGAAAATGAGGAGAGGAAACTCTGAATACATCTTTGAACACTGACAATGTTAGACTTATTTTATTATCATTGCACAAAGAAACAACAGTGAATTGATCAATGAAATGTACTGAAAAACTTTAAGTGTGATAGTCTTACTTTGTGTGTTGGTGTTGCTGAGGAAAAAGATAAAGATAAAGATGATGATAGAGGGAACTGTTAAGATAAAGAGATAGAGAAGGTGAAATAGGTCAAAAACTGAGAGACCACACCCCAGTAAAACTGAGACAGATCTCCATAGCAACACTGAAAACCTCATTGTTACTTTTTTTATGCAGGCAGAGCTTTGCGTACCTATACGATTGTCAGTGTTGTTTTGTTCTGAATGCCCCCGGCCTACATGTTCACCTGCAGCTGGAGCTGATTCAACTCCAGCTGCAGCTATATGGCAGTATGGAGTATTTATGCTAAATTACAGTTTGGTTCAAAATAATAGCACATCTATAAAAAGTGAGCAATGTTCATTTCTTTTGGTAAATGTCATGGGAACAGAGAACATTCTTCTCTAAATCACAAACTTACACAGATTTTATCTCATGTACTATAAGTTGTTTCAGTTATTTATTTGACGGGTTGTGAATAAGACTGTCATAAACATGAAATAACACCTGTCATGAACATGAGTACGTCTTCGTGAATATTAATGACTGTTCTCATAAAGTGTCATTCGGTAAATCATGACACTTTTTATGCAAAGTTGACATTATTCAAGATTTCTTTGTTATGACAACTTGGCATTAACCAAGAAATCATAATTTGACATAAATTTGTTAGAAAAGTATTACTGATTAAACTTTTAAAAATCAGGTGACTTTATGTTATTGAAGGTAAAATTTATGTCAGATCAAGATTTCTTAGTAATTTACCAAATGACACTTTATGACAACAGTCATGAATATTCATGAAGACTCACTCATGTTCATCACAGGTGTTATGTCCTGTTTATTACAGTGTCATGACAGTCTTATTCACAACCCGTCAAATAAAGTGTTACCGTTGTTTCTTGTATAGGTTCACATATTTTTTGATTGTTTTATATTTACATATGTTCATACAGATCTACTTTTTTGCTATAAATTAACTTACTTAGCTGTGCATCACTTTTAATCTGTATATGCTGTTTTAATATCTGCACAGTATTATATTTTTGTTGTAGATTTGTACAGACTAATATTATTTTTACATTTGTGTGAAGATGTATGTCCACACTGCTGTGATAGCTGAATTTGCCCTCTGTGGGACAACAAAGAATAAATATTCAATCAGTCTCCAGAAACAGGTGAAAAATGAATATTAGATCATCTAAATTAAGAATTAATTAAATTGCCAATTTAATTAATTTACAGAGTAAAACATTTATTGTGTAAACCGAAAACTTTAAAAATGTAGTGAATCACTGAGCTGATGTTTCGCTGTTTCTGAGATCTGCTTCCATCTGTGTTGCCTCAGAATCAGCATATTTGACCCCATCTGTTTGAGTTTCGGCCACTCCTTTGTGTAAGGAAACATGACTTCTTCAAGTATTTTCTTGTATTCAGACTGATCCATGATCACTGGTGTTAGATGAGTAGATCATAAACTCCATAGCATGAGAAACATTCCGTTACTTTACTGTCTTTACCGGAGTGCCTCATAGTTTAATATCAGTGTTTGGGAATTTGTCGGACAAACTGTATTTGGCCCAAAAAGAAAAATCTGTTTTATTACTCCCTTAAATGTTCCATCATTTCTCTTTGGTTCAGAAAATGTTGATTTTAAGTTATTAACTCTTTCACCAAGTTGTTTTTAACACTGTAAAGCATTATAGCCACTACCCCAGTTCGTGAGACTGAAGGATTGTGTGTCTAACTTCTGTCATCTCCAGGAACGTTGAGATAACATTCATCACAGTAGACCCTCCTTCACTAAACTCTGCTATGTTTGACAATTTACCCATAGAATCAGGAGCATAGATGTAAAAGGTCATGAAAATGGATGATTTTGGGGGCTAACTGTATTGGATGTCTGGTATATTGTACTAATTCTTTCACATCTTTAAACATCTGATTCATCTTCAGCATGATGAAGTTAAATCTTCATGGTTGTAGTACATTTCAAAAAGTGGTAATGAAAGTTTTTGCTGAAATGAGCCTGACGTATAATAAAAAGTACCTGACAGCACTGACTGTCAGGTTTGTTGCCTGTAGTACAAACAGGGTAGGGTAGCAAAATCAATCCATGGTATTGGTTTTTTTACCATGGAGGGAATCCATCTAATCATAAACTCCTGATGTAGCCTTTCTGTGTGTCTGGGCTCATAAGTTTATTTTGTTTTAATGGAGGTTTCCACTCTGAATATTCGCTCTACCTCTTTGATGTTTCTGTTTCAGTTCTTTCCAGTCAAAGAATGACTCCTTTCACTTTCACCAATGTTAGTTCACAGACTAAAGTCAGAATACAGATTCCGCATATAGAATCTCCCGCAATCCTCCTACCTGTTCTATTAATCAGGAGATCTAACGAGAATTTCTCACAGCTCTCCGTGAAGCAGATTCTAAATTCATAGCCATCTACAGAATACTGCAGTCCTCTAACCCCTACTTGCAGCTTTGGAGTGCCCTCAAATGAAAGCAGAGAGACTATATTATGAGCCTGCATTTATTACATAACTGAGTGGCATTAGAGTTTGTGGCTTTTTCTTTCTTACAGGAGGAGAAGGAGAGTTCCAACGACTCGTCCACAGCTTTTATCCCTCCAACAGAACCAAAGGCTAAGACGACTGAGGTTTGTGTCCAAAATGTGGATAATGTTGTCAGTGGCCATAAAGGGAAGCACATGGTCAGTAACTCATGTAGGCTGTAACATTTAAGTACTTCTCAGTTGTGAGGTAAGAGAATATGAACTGCTGATATAACCATAGAGATCCTTTCTTGTTGTTTACAACACACTCTGGGACCAAGTGTGTTTTCTCCTGTTGTAACTTGCTGCTTTAAGGTTCAAAGTCTCTGTTCAGAAGTGGTGATCTGCATACTGTGGCTTGCTAAATGATCAATACTTATTATCAATTGAGATAATAAAGGTGCAATCGAGGCTGAGGATCCTCTGCGGCAACCCAAAGGCTACTGTTCAACCTATTTCATCGTGCCGAAAAAGACAGGCGGATTTCGTCCCATTTTGGACCTCAGGGGACTCAATCAGTATTTAAAGGTCCTGCCATTTCACATGCTCACGATGACAGAGGTTCTTTGGACAGTGACAGAAGGGGAATGGGTTACATCAATCGGCCTTAGTACAATAGGTACTTTCATGTACCTGTTGTGGCGGAACATCGCCGCTTTCTCAGGTTTGCCTGTCGGGATCGCCACTGGCAGTTCCATATGCTCCCATTTGGCCTCTTCCTTTCCCCGAGGGTGCTCACTCGGTGCGTGAAGGCAGCCCTCTCTGCTCTGCAAGCCCGTGGCGTGAAGGTTCTGCCATACCTCGACGATTGGCTTCTCTGCGCCTCGTCTCGTCTCTCGTCTCGAGAGCATGCGTCACGCGATACGTGTTGCCTGTTCAACGTGAACTTGGAGAAGAGCTGTCTGATTCCATCACAGAAAACTACTTTTCTTGGAGTGCTTTTGGATTCTCCCTCCATGACAGCCTACCCATCTGTCCAGAGGGTGGACGACATTCTCCAGCTGGTGAGTTGATTCAGGCTGGGCAAGCGGCTTCCTTACATTGCCTTCTTGCAGCTGCTGGGCAAACTAACATTGGTTACTCAGGTCTGTTGTCACTGCGCCCTTTGGAGAGGTGGATCAACAGCTGGCACCTGGATGCCAAACTTCACAGGCACCGCAAACCCGTGTCTTCGTGCCCTGAGTCCATGGAGAGACGGGGCCTTTTTGTGTCCATGGGGTGGTTGTGTGTTGTAGAGAGGTGGTCACGACAGATGCCAGCTCTACGGGATGGGACGCTGTGTGGCAACACTGGGCGGTTCAGGGCCACTGGTGCCCGCAGGATCGCTGCAAGCATATAAATGTGCTGGAGCTGCATGCTGTGCATTTGGCTCTCAGGCACTTTTTGGCCCACCTGGAGGGGAGACATGTCCTGATTCGGTTGGACAACACCTCTGTTGTCTACCACATCAACCATCAAGGTGGCACCAGGTCAGCACAGCTTCTGAAAGAGTTCCAGAATCTTCTGTACTGGGAATCTGTTCACCTATCCACCCTGCGGGCGATGTACTTGCCGGGGCTGCACGACCTGGTAGCAGACTCCCTTTCCCGATAGGCACCGGCTCCGGGAGAGTGGTCCCTCCACAGCGACGTAGTCCGTCTGGTCTGGGACCTTTTCGGTCAGGCAGAGGTCGATTTGTTCGCCACAGAGGAATCGACTCATTGTCCTCTATGGTTTTCCCTTACAGGGGCCGCCGGTGCGCTGGGCCAGGACGCCTTGGCCCATTGTTGGCCCAGGGTCCTCCTATATGCCTTCCTGCCCCTTTCCCTGATTTGGCCGACAGGATGTTGCTGGTAGCTCCGTATTGTCCGGCACGGCCATGACTACCACTTCTGTGGAGACTGTGTAACAATGTCCCATGGTGTCTCCCGACCAGGAGGAATTTACTGTCTCAGTTGAGGGGTCAGATATGGCATCCCAATCTTCAACGCCTACGGCTGTGGGTATGGCCACTGGGAGGCTTGAACAGCAGCTGACTGGGTATTTGGCTCCTGTCCGGCACACTACGCCAGGGCGTTCTCCACTCGTCACGGTGGTGTTTTGCCCGTAATGGTGATCCAGTCACCCACTATTTTGGAGTTTTTTCAGTCCCTTTTTGATAAAGGCCGTTCTCCTTCGACGGTTAAGGTCTATGTAGCGGCTATATTGTCTAGTCATGCTGAGATTGATGGCTGTACTGTGGGGAGCCATAATCTGATTTCTCTATTTTGGTGTGGTGCCTGTAGATTGCACCTCCAACGCACAAAAAGTTGATTTGTGCAGCAAATCTCAATTGCATTCAAATTAACCCAAGTTTAAAAATTTATTCCAGTGTAATTCAAATTCAGGTAAAAAAAAAGATACGTTTCTTAGTGAATAGCTCAAGTACTTTGACAATATTCACTGAATCTGGATGTAATATGAAGAACACAGCAGCAGAGCTTCTGATAAAGATGAAAACAACTTCCTGGATTTGGACATCACTATGTTAAAGTCAAAGCATCTAATTCTGAAGATGACTTGTTCTATTTGGACTAATTCCTACATAATTCTTAAAACCCAGTCAATTCCGCCTATAGAGATTTAAAATTCAGTTGCAATAAAATCTTGTGGTTTAGTGATGGCTTGGTGTCAAACTTAAAATGGACACAATGACAAGCAGGAGAATTATATAATGACACAAAAAGGGAAGCAAATGGCAGCTCTGTTTGAGTGATGTATGCAAATATTTTTCAGATGATTGCACCATTATGCAGAAGAGCAAAAAAAAACAAAAAACAATCAAGATGGAACTTTCACAGTCTGAATTTGCATGTATGGTCAGTAGGTTTGACCTAAAACAATCTGATGCCGGTCTGGACGTTTTCCTTCAGATGCTGACTGACCTGCTCTGTGTGTGTTTGACACCCAGCACCACGTCTGGATTATTTTTAGCTACATACGGCCGTTTCATATCGTTATTTGACATCTTCTCACTTTTTCTCAATAAAACACTTTAAGAGTTTGTGCTTAAACTTTTGCTTGTCTTGTCCTTCGCATCCCTGCTCCTTCCCACCATCACAGTTATAATTATATATCAGAGTAAATATGATAATATTTGGAACTCTGAAAAAGTGACATTTCTCTCTCTGACACAAACACAACGCACATATTATGTCAGGGTTCTACAGATAAGAAAAGGCGGATCAAAACAAATAGGAACTTCAGTAAAAAAAAAATATGTTCAAAAAGTGAAACTCATATCTTACATAAATTCATATAATATTTTGGTTAATTTTGATTAGGTTATTAAAACATAATCATTACAGACATGGTCTGAAAACTCATCATAATTGTTGGATATATTACCTAACACTTTCGCTGGACATTAATAAGGACACAGGGAGACGGTTAAATTTTCTTATGCAATCTTCCAATTGAACAGAGAACTCTGCCCAGAGACATCCCGTTATCTCTGTCTCCGGACCAGTTCTAACGTGCTTCTCTGCAACTGCATATTTTATTACATTGAGGCGTAGCTTAATTACAAACATTTGCAGAGAAGGAGTGGCAAACACAATATACATTCTCAAGGTACTGTCTTTGCATCTCCTGATATTACAGTTGTTTGTTGTCTCTCTGGACCATAAAACTAGAGTTTCTTGGGACATCTAGCCTTTGATCCACTCTCCTGCTGGGTGTCAACTCTTTCCCCCTGGTTGGCATCTGTGGTCCCTTTGTCCTCCTGTCAGGGCAATTGTGACTGCAGGCATCCTGCTCCGTTCCCGGGATTCTCTGGTTCAGTTCCCAGTTCCCGTCCCCCTCTGGGGTCGTAAAGTTCAGTTCCCGAGATTCTGGGTTGTATGCAAACCACCCATTCTTCCTACCAAGCTAACTGTCACCCTGGCCATCCGTCTCCAATGTGACAAACTCATTGCTTCCTTCAAAGATAATCGAAACACAGATCCCAGGGGCAAACAAAGGATTCTCAACCCTTATAGTCTCCTAATATTGAATATTTACATTTGTATTTATCTGAAAACCTAACAGTAATGTATCAAGTTGAGAGCAAACGCAGCTGATTTGATAATATTAATGTCTACCTCATTCTGCCATTGCCATCATTTTTACTGTAACGTACTTGTTAATGCATATTTGCTCTAGGAGTAAAATAATAGTTCAGTAAATGGGAATATAAATTAATTGCAGAGACCAGTAGGAATATTGAATATTGAAATATTGTTTGCTTTTGCTTTATACTTTAATTTTCTTGTGAAAATATGAATCTAACTCTTTCAATAATATCCAGAAGACGCCATGTCAGCACAGCGTCACAAGTATCATGCTGTTTGTACCTGCAAAGTGATATATGTGTCTTTACCAGGGGCATTATATGATCTACTAATGTTGGATGTGTTGTTATATGATTCCAGTCTAACGAGACTGTGTCATTTCCATACAAAATGACACTATAGTTTGTGTGAACTGAAAATGGATTTGTTGGGTATTTTATCCTCTAAATATAAAACAGAAACATAATTTCAGACATTTTATTTTTCAAAATGTATATATTATGAATCATGTTTCTGTGACACTTCTGTCCTATTTTTATCAGAGGTTACATTTCGTCTGATAAAGCCTCAGGTTGAGGCTTCTTTTTAACCAGTTTTTAACTGTGAAACTCTTAGACAAAGTGTGTGTTACAAACAGCGCAGGGCTTTGGAAATTTGACACAATTTGTTGTGGTTGTAAAGTACCCAAGTACGGTGAACCCCTGTGATAGTTCAAACACCAAATCTACTTTAATATACATGTTTACAATGCAAACTACTGCTAGCTAACCTCCACAGCCTTCTTTATCTTTGTTGTTCGGGATGCAGCCAATCAGCACCAAGGAAAATAAGCGGTGCTCCCAGATTGGCTGTTTTTCAAGCACAAGCCAGCAGCATGTCAAATTCCCTTCAAGCTCTATTTCTGTGAAAAAAAATCTGCAAAAAGGGGAACCCTCAAAACTGAGTTGGTTTTGCAAAATCATTTAGTTTTTAGCAAATCAGTCCTTTAGTTTACATATTTTAGATTAAAATGAAAAAGGTGATTAAATGCCATTGCTTCTTTAGATCAAAATGTTTCAGAATAGTCTTTTTTTGTTCTCTAACCCATAGAAACAAACTGTTCCAGGTGTTTAAACTGCTCTTCACACATCCTCAAACCGTTTTCCCCACTGAGTTTTATTCTTAGCACTCAGACTGAGGCTTTTTTAAACCAGTTTTTAACTGTGAAACTCTTTGCCAAAACAACTGTTGAAACAGATTCCTCTCGCCTGAAGCCCTGCCCATGTATTTAGATAAAGAAATTCCCAGCGCTCTGTATTTTACACATCAGTGGGGGGGCGGGGGTATCCACTTTTAATACCTTCCAGCCCCATATCACTGATTAATGTTCCCATTAGGTCTATTCACACACAAAGAGATGCTCACAAGACTCTACAGACAATTTGACTCGGCTCTTTTCCCCAGATGCTGTTGACAGGAGCTGTTCAGGGCGGGAGATGTTCTGCTGGAGATGAGCTCTCACAGCAGGAAACTCCAGGGAAAAGACATGGGGGAGCATCTTTCCATGAGGCATGACGCTGAGATCGCGCTGTTTTCTCTACACTGGCTACCTGATGGCTGTTTTCCGTGGATATTCATATCACATGCAGCCATGTTTCACGTCTGCAGATAGGAGTAGAATGCAGCGGCTCTTATCAGCACGCAAATGTGCTGGTTCATATTTGCTTATCTTTCAGACATTTTACTGGTGAACCCAGATGCAAGTAAAGACTCTTGAACTCTTACAGAGCTTCTAAAGAACAGCAGTGTGTGTAAAAAAAAAAAAAAAATTAAAATTAAAGGCCAGACATATATGGCCTATTTGGTTTTTGTGATCCGACTTTGCAACCAAGACACATTGTAGGAAATATGTGAATTATGTTGAATTCACAACAGCCTGGTTCTTTAATAAAACTCTACTATGTTGGGGAGGTTAATCAAACTCTGACCAATAAAAAACCTGGGCCTCGATTTGGCTGAAATGAACTCTGGTGCAGTTTGAATGCATATGTGATCCATTAAATGAGAAACAGCCTTTGTCAGTCTTTTAGAAATAGTTTTATTGCCATAAATTTGCAAAAAAGATTTTAAAAATTCAGAAAACAAAAATATTACAGACCGGAAAAATGTTCGTTCATAGGCACAGGGTGTAAAGAAATTAACATATTATTACTACTATAGTACTACTACTAATAATAACGATAAGGCTAGAATCTCATCTCACAACTTTTTTTCGTTCATTGTCTTTAATTATTGAAAAATAAAAACAAAATTAGTATAAAGCAGTACATCCTATCCATCTAATAACTATTTATGACCTATCTCCAGAGGTCAACAGGTGAGAGGCAGGTCATACCCTGGAGACGCAGCCAGCACATCACAACACAGAGGAAAAACAGACATGCACACACACATTCATACCCAAGGGTAATTTAAAGAGACCAATTAACCCAACAGTCAAAGTCCCTGAAGAGAACATGGAAGGTCCCAGCAGAAAGAACCTGGACTGGGATTTGAACCGAGAACTTCCCAGCTTCTTTAGAAAAAAAAAAGACAATGATCCGAAAAAGATGAGCTACATGACAATGAATGGAAATATGTGCTAATTCCTGAGTCTTCAGAACTCGAATCGAATTAGTTTGTCTTGAATTAAATAAGAACACAGTTGACACCAGTTTCTTATACACACTGTAACTGTACACACACTTCAATGTCTAAGATGAATTCTGTTTTAGTGAAGATTATCAAAATTGTTTCCATTTTAAATATGCCTGAAGAACTAGAGAGAATTAAGTTTCTATTTTCTTTGTTCATCTTCAACAGTTTCCATACAGATCTGTAGTAATTGGAGGAATTACCTCATGAATATGTATGATCTGGAGCATCTGCACACGTGTCCCTTTCCTCCTGACAGAACTGAAAATTATGACCAAAACTTCAATTTTATTTTATCATCATGCTACATAATTTTTTTTCGAAAGCTGAAAAGATACTTCCTTTTCAAATTTATCTACACAACAATAAATACAACTAATATTTTAACAAAACCACCATTAGCATGACATTTGCATTCATTTCTGCAGTTTTCTAACTTGTTGTTGGTCAATAGAATATTTTTGTGCATTTCCAGCAACAAAAAATGTAATTTTGTTTTAAAACTGTTTTTAGTGAAGTATATTGCCCAAGTGTGTTTAGCAGGGAAAACATAGTCGCTGGACGCTTGCAGCATGACTTTCTATAAAACACAAATAAAATAAAATAAAATAAATAGGTGATGAAAGATTTTGTTTGTTTTCCATGTAACATTTTTTCATTTAACGAGATATAAACTGCTGGGAGGGCAATAAGATCCACTGCTGTGCTGTGTCATTTATTATAGCCAATAGAGTTCATTAAAATTTAATTAAATAAGCAATCTACAATGTTGAGCCTCTCTCAGCAGACATTCAACTGATGCAGCAAATCAGTATAAAGTGTGGCTTAGTTTATGGTCTTGATTTAAAATCTCAACTACTTGTATTCACTTAATTAACTCCCCATTCTTTTGTACTTACTGTCTCATTTTTGGCAGCTCAGTGTTACTGACTTGATGTAGAACATTAACTTTCACCTCAACCCTTTGAGGTCTCACAGGAACTGAATTGCTGTGAGACCTTACTGCTAATTACCTGCTTTGCTGCTGGAGAGGAGCTTCAGTGCCTCATGGGAATGCTCAAAGTTAGAACTTAACTTGAACGGGAAGAAACCTCCAGTTGAGCCTGGTTCAGTGTGAGCGGCCATCTTATCACAGTCTACTGTTAGCTACTCTAACTGTATACTTTATGAAAAAGAAAAGTTTTAGCCCTATTAAAAGAGGAATCATGGCGAAATTTAATAAAAACTCTTTACTTTTGATTGCAGGCAGCTACAAATCTCAATCCAGTTGTTACGACAACATCCAACTCTGCTCTTACCAAGATGAACCCATCGTCAAGGTGGTCCAAGATAAAGATAGTAACGAAGCAGGCGGGCGACGAATGCATCACAGCGATAGAGATCGTCCCGCCAGTGGAGGGAGCGGAGAGACGCTCCATCCCAATCAGCCGCCCCAGAACTGTGGCAAGAAAATTTGCCAGCATCGCGAGAAGCCAAGTGAAGAGGAAAAGACAAATGGCTGCCAGAGAAAAGAAAGTGAGTGTTTACTACTTCCTGTTGCCTTCTTTGTGGTTAGCCTGAGTCGTGTGATGCGGAAAAAAAAAATTTCCATTGCAGTTTTCACAAATAAACCACCTAATCCTAGCACCACGAAAGTTTTACTGAGAAACATTTTGTTTCCCAACTGGCAAGTTTACTGGTGGGTATTACAGATCCATTTACTCTCAAACTTTAACTTTCTGGCTGATGTCTGTAGACTCTAATTTCCACTGATTGTATTTTTTCTTGATGACATCAGTTTTTAATTTTTGTATTTTTTCTTTTTATTTTATTTCATTTTAAATATGACAACAAAACTTACATTTTTGTTTCTTCTTCATGTCTCCAAAGCTCTTGTTTCTGAGTAGATTCCTGAATTGTAATCTGACTGAATGTTTGGTTTAGAGTAACGGCTTCTTCCTCTCTGAGAGGCTTTTCAGCCTATGGTGGGACACGACTGGTTTCACTGAGGATAACGAGTATCTTTACAAAGTCTTCTTCATGCCCAGCTATTGTTCTGGGCATGAAGTAAATATTTTTAACCCCATTGTTCTCACCATGAAGGAACTTTTTTTTTTTTCCAAATATTGGCTATTAACTACACACTTTCATCCTTACATGGCAACACAATTACAGTAATTGTTCTTAGTTTCTGTCTTTTGCCTCTTGACCTTTTTCATCTTTCATTTGACCCAGCAGAATGTGTTGGTGGGTTTTCTGAGCATGTTTCATGACTGTGGCTTAACAGACATTTTGAAATTGAACTGACTGTGGAGAGTCATTTTACTATAAATTGTGTAAAAGCCACTTTTGTCTGCAGTGAGAAAATAGCTACTGGGAAAACTCAGAATAGTATCCAGTTATTTGTGTTATTCAATTAGAGCACCTTGCCTTTGTGCTCCACAGGGACATTATGTTTGAGTGAAGCAGTGGGCCGTGTAAACACGTCGGCAAATCTTGTTATGATCCAATGTGGTTTATCCAAATGATAAGCACTCTGAAGCTTTATTTATGCAGGAGTGAAATTTCCTCAGCAAAACATACATCTGTATTCATTTAGGCTAAAGGCTAACAGCAACCTGTTACCTTTCATGGCCTATTAGATTTTTCTTCATCATTTAAATCTGCTTTTTGTATTTACTCAGGTTATCTTTGGCAATACAATTTGCAGGATGATCCAAATCATTCTGGTTTGACAATGAAAGATTCTGTGGCCTGTAATGTGCAACAAGTCAGACACAATGTCAAATATGTATCATTGTTAACCCATAAAAACAACAACAAAAGTTAAGGTTTGGTTATTAAGATACCATCACTTGTGTCTCAGCCCAGACAAATAAACACCAGACTGGAAGAAATGTCAATAAAATGAAGTGACATTTGATCCCAAATGTTGCAGCAAAAATCAACTTTCCCAGCGTCCTCATCTCCTTGGCCAAACTGGGTGTGAATGAGGCAACAGCTATGGTGTTGCTATTACCAGCAAAAGTTGTCTCATATTTCAGGTGAAGGTGGGCAGTCAGCAGAGTGGCTAAGATTTCACCTCACAACAAAAAGGTTTTTACTTTCTCTCTGTGAATAAGATTCCCTCCCAGTAGATTCTGGTTAACTACTGTGATGAATAATTATGCAGCTGATGTGTCTTTCTCTGTTGACCTGGGTTTGCCTTATGGCTCCAGCCCCTTGCAGCCCTGAACCCAATTAGTTCTACTTTTATGCTACAGTATGCAATTAAAGAAAACAATTTATCTATTTGAATATAAATTTATAAAGCATTCAATATCTTCAGGATGTTTTAATTTATGGCATTTTAATTGTAAAAATGCTATAAAATAAATGGCTTACAATTTTTTTTCTTGACTAATAATTCAGTATAAATGTCTTTAAAAGTCTTTCATAATATACAGATATTTTTATCTGAACACTTTAACTAAAGTCAGTTGGATGTTGGTTGTATTTCTACACTATGTATTTCTACAAATGTAAACACACACTTGAAAGCATTAATGCTTCTCTGAAGATATTAACAGTCCAGGGTTGACTCAAGACTATATATATATATATATTTTTTTTTTTTTTTTTTTTTTTTCATTAGAGTACATGAATATTTTTGCAATCTTTAGGTATTACATGAAACACTGTTAAATATTAATGATTATTGTTTATTTATCAATTGGTGCAAATTTATTTTTCCAAACATCAGGTGCTTTGCTGTTTCTGTGAAGCACAATGATGAATGTTACCTATAAAAGAAAGGTTCCTAAGTGGCTTATTTAAGTTTATAGTAATGTTCCTGGTTCCTCTTTCCAAATTAGTGTACCATGCAAGGAATGCATTGTGGCGATGTGACTTAACAGAACAGGATTTGCTGTTAATACCTTGCTCATGGTACCGTGCTGGGTTAGGGATGTGCATGAATGATCAGTACCATCCTCTGTTAGCTGTATTTGAATCATGGCTGCAGAAGAAGGAAGGAAATGGCTAAGCTCACGACTACATGGAGCAATCTCTCCTTGATTTTTATCAACAAAAGAACATCTGTGGCTGCATCATTGTTGTTATCACGCAGCTGATCCACCATGCTCTGATTGCACTGCTGAGGCTTTTTAGAAAGTGTAGCATGAATACATGCATTACTGGACTATATTGCTTTTCCAGTCCCCACTTCATATAGCTTTTGCCTCTGGTAGTACTGGGTTGTTTTGTTCATTCAAATTGTGCGTAAAAGACAGCACAGCCTCAATCTCCATCACAAAAAGAGAGCGTGAAGCACACACCTAATCCTGCAGCCTGTGTTTCACTACAGCACTCCCCTTGAAGTACAATGAATGCACTTTTTTTTATAAATGCTCATATTTCTTATATTTTGTATTTGAGATGAAGTTAGTTCTTTCTAAGCTTTCTTGAGTTTCATAAACTATATTCACTCAATAGTTGGTTGGGGATCCATTGACATGATATACTTCATGATATGGAGGCAAGACGAGAGACTTTGGACCACCGATTCGGTCCAAACCTTTGTCTCCTCAGTTCAGATTAGTGGCTTCCGATGTCGTCTCTGGGTCAGGATTTACCTGAAGGAACGTGATGGTGACTGTCCATGTCCTAGAGATGTCTAAGTGCAGTGGCTCTTGATGGCTCAGCCACAGTCCAAGCCTTTGGTACTTCCTTTCCATTGAAGGTGCTTTGCTTCAATACCTTCTCAAGGTTGTGGTTCTTCCTGTTCTTCCAGACTTCATCTTCCATTTTACTTTACACCAATATGTTTGCTTTCAATTATTTTATTATTTTTTTATTGCTCTTGTAATAGAAAATTTCATTTTTGATGGAACTGATTATAGTTATGACCATTTATTTACTGATTATATCTGTGTGTTTTTGTACTTCTGCAAGATGTGTTCTTATATTAAAGAAGTTTCCAGATCATGTTAAACGTTTCTTCAGCTGTTATATTATAAGAGACATGAAGACATCTTGGGTAAAATGCTTAACCTGGCAATCGTCTTAAAGGACTGATGTGTGGAATGTAATGTGTACCCTCGTTTCACCCTGAACCCATAAGTGACTGACAAAGAAGAATTAGAAGTTTCTCCTGAAATTCTTATCGGCACTCTTTCCTGCTATAAAATCATCCCCTCCGAGAGGTTATGCCCACCAAGCTGCACAGAGTCTCATGTCACCTGAATCTACCATGTTCAGGTCTTGGACAGGTTGGCATGACAACAAGCCTTTGTCTATTATTGCTTCACTTACGAAGTCAGACTGTCATTTTAGGTATTTAGATGCAACTAAAGTTGTGGAACAAATGATGCCTCTGTGCAACAGGCTCTAACACGGCATTTAAAGCTACAATTCAAAACAGGTTACTTGTGGTTATGTAAAAACAAAATAGTGGTCCATCCCTTGAAATAGAAGCCTTTTTTGCACTTGAATAATCCATACATTCCTGTTGAAAGTAAATGCCTTTGAAAATGCTTGGTTTGAATGCAAGGGCGTAATGGCATTCTCTGCTTTTACACTGAATCATGTCCTAAAGCTATTATAGCTGCAGTTCACACATACAGTTGAAACCAGAGATTTACATTCACTGTGCATTAAGACTTTTTCTCTCCCTCTTTCTCTAAACCTTCCACCTGCAAGATACCTGAGTAATAAGAGTGAATATTTTTAGATTTTTTATTTTATTTTTTTTTTCTATAAAGTCTGAGTTTTACCTGCTTTTAAGCTGTATGATTTTGGTCAAATGTTTGGGTTTCCTTCAGCAAATGTTTGTTGGAATGTTGGTTGATCCTTGACAGACACACCTTTTCAGCTCCACCCACTCATGTTCTCTGAGGCTGAGGTCACAACCTTGTGTTGGGCACTCCAAAACATTGACTTTGTTGCCTTAAGCCAGTAGACCACAGGATAGATCTACAAAACTCAACGTTCTTTCCCATTTGCAAACTAATCCGTGTCTTTTGGAGATGGCTTCTTCCTCCCTGAGCGACCTTTCAGCCCATGTATGTGCAGCATGAGGATTTTAGCGGTTATTTTGGCATTGAGTCACACGTTTCAGACCAAAACCTCTTCACATCTGGGACAGAGAACATGTCTCCTTCATGATCTGTATGACACCTGGACATTTTTGTACAAAAATGTTTGAACAAGTGAACCTTGTGGAAAATTGGAGCCAAGAAACTTTTGCTTCAGTTTTCTGCAGCCTTCAACTCTGCTTCTTTGCATTTTTACGTTGACACAGTGTCAGTGGTGTGTTTGTGGTGTTGCATTCAAACACATCCGCAGGTGATCCAACATGTAACTCAAATGTTTTGTCTCACCGCTTCATCATTAGCTAATAAATCTGTTGCATTATCTGGATTTTCAAAAGGTACTGTAATCAGATTTTAACTGCATCAGGTCTGTTTAGATACAAGCAAACAGACAAAATGTCCCCTGTGTGTCTTTTTAAAGAAAATAGCAGGTATCTTTCATTTGGAACTGCTTGTACCTTTACTCTGTTTTGCTAAGTCCAATCTTCTGCTCTCTCTTTTTTTCTCATTCTCTGCAGGTAACCAAGACCATCTTTGCCATCCTCCTGGCTTTCATCATTACATGGACACCGTATAATGTCATGGTGCTGATATCCACCTTCTGTCAGTCCTGTGTCCCTGACACTGTGTGGGCGATTGGCTACTGGCTGTGTTATGTCAACTCCACCATCAACCCAGCTTGTTACGCACTGTGCAATGCCACATTCAAAAAGACTTTCAAAAACCTGCTGCTGTGCCAGTATAAAAATATAGGTACGAGATGAGATGAAAGAAGAAGATAAAGGGTGGGATGGGAGGGGAGGGTATGGGAAGGGGAAGATGTAAGCCACGTCAAAGGAGGAACAGAGGAAACACTATCAAGGTGAGTGACAAGAAGACTGGATAAATAGAAGCATAAATGTGTGAAATTTAACAAGTTCTGGCATATGGCGGGGGATATGCATCTATTTATTCTGCAAGTTAAAGCAAACAGGCGAGAGAGCTCCCCAGCTTCCCTTTACATGGATCCACAGAGTGGAAAAGCTGCTACAGCAGTAAGACAAAGTGAATGTGGGCAGGGAAGGAAGGAACAAGTGTAAAGTGTGGAGACCATGAATGGAAATTAAAGCTCGTGGAGATAAAACTAAAGCAGAGCACTTACTCAGCGGCGGCAGTGGCGCTGCTCAGATTTGAGTGTTTTCATGTATATTTGGATCAACTGAGGACGGTTTGGATATTCTGTCATTTTGCCCATGATGAATTATTCTCTAGCAAAAATCCCCACAAAGACATGCATTCAAGTTCTGATGTAATATGAACTCTATTATATCAAAGTACCGAGGGCAGTTGTGTGGGTAATTGGCCACTGGCTGAGTTGTGACAGTTCAACTATCGACCCAGTCGGGTAAAAGTTGGTGCAGAATCATTAAAAAGTTCTTCTTGATCCTGCAGTTGATCTGAAATCAGCTATTTGTACAGAAAGGAAACAAGAGAGGGATTAAAGCAAGAGAAAAAAGGTAGCTTCCATCGTTTCCATTGACCACATAATTGCGCAATTTGACATTGTAAAAATAAATTTGCTTATTAAAAATATGCAAATTAAAAAAACAAATGTTTTCGATTAAAAAAAAACATTTTAGTACTCGGATGAGGTGGTTTTTCAGCATTATTGAAATTGGTTTATCTTGCAAAACTGCAATGGAAACAGTTTTTTTTTTTTCGCATCACGTGTTGCCACTGGAGCAAACCATGACGAAGAACAAGAGTCTTCTTGTTCTTCGTAGTAGGAGGATCATGATGCAGCATGTTTTAATGACATCACACAAACAAACTTAACGTATAATTTTAATTGGGTTTCCTGTTTTATGGAAACACTGCAATTGTGAAATTGTCTTTACCTTGACATAAAATTTTTGCACACATTTACTGTATAATGGAAACTCAGTAAGAGGCTTCCACTCCAGAAATTAGTTTCAGATTTGAGAACTATTGAGACAAAACAGAAGCATCTGTTTCAATAGAGTCTGGTCAGGTCCTGCTCAGCGATTAACACTAGAAATGGTTTTAGTGAGGGTTTAGAAGCTGAGGCTAAAGTTCTCTATAAGGTTTTTTCCTCCTCTCAGCAGTAACTCTATAAAAAATTTTCCACTAATATCCCAGACTCGTTTTAGCCATAACATAAAGGAATTTCTCTGGTCTGTTCACGACAAAATCAGCGTAAGCTCGTGTTCCGAATGTGACCCATTGGACAGATGAGAATGTTAAGAGAAGAAAATAAAAAGTGTTTCGGGAAGTCCCAGAGTTCACTGGAAATTAACATATTAAGTCTTTATATTTGAAGATCTAAAAGAATAAACAGAATAACTTGTGGGCTTGAAACAAGATTGAGATTTGTTTTAGCATGCATCTACTGAACCAAGCATTATTTATTTGTTGCTTACTTTTTCCTTAAATTAAACTTCAGTGCTAATCCAGTCACTGGACTTTAATGAATGTATTGGCAAAAATATCTTGTATGCGGGTAAAACTCCTTGATCTCTGCAGACGCTGTACGTGTTTGCATACAGCAGCAAATTAAACTTTAAGATTAGCTCTAGCATTTTGCATCTGAAAGTAAAAAAGTCAATCAAGTTTTCATCATTTATCACAAAGTCAAAGAAAGTCTCTGTTGTTTCTGTAGAGCAGCTCACACTTGGCCTATAAGCCCAAAAACACACCAATTAAATGTCACCTTGATTGCTGTGTTTTTGCTTCTTTGCTTTTTGAGTCATTGTTCTGTCTCCCACAAATCCTCTTAAACATTGCCTTAGTTTTTGCTTTTCATATCAGATCTTTAAAGCCCCTTTACTGCCACCTTCAAAACATTTACACGTTAGACAATGGGTCCATAAGGACTTCAATATCTTCATGATAGTTAAAGGATTAAACTAATACAAGTATTAGAGTAAAAAGGAAATTTGGCTTACTCTGTTTTGTTGGTATTTGTGTTCAGGTAAAGTGGATTGTTAGCAAACATAAACCTTTCTGAGGTCATGCCACATCATCTCAGTTGGACTTAAATCTGGTCTTTGACTAGGCCAATTGAAATCTCAGTAGTTTTTGGTTGTTTTTTTTCAGTTTTTGTCTGTTTTAAAGGTAAAAGTTCTTTGTAAAGACTTTGACTTTACAAAGTCATAAAAATCAGCTCTCAAAAACAGCTTTTGTATTTCGAAAACATCAAAACTTATTTGATGGGCCGAGACCTTCAAATGTCAACAACAACAACGACAACAACAAAAAAACTCAACAAAAAAGATTTAATCTTTAATCCTTTTTAGAGCGCTATAGATGAAGTTCTGCTTGAATTCTTCTCCTCTCTACCCTCTCAGACTGGATCATTATGATGAGATTGAGCTTGGTAGAAGTTCTCTCCACTATAAAGCTTAAAAGCTCAATTGATGAGTTTGACAGTGATGCTGTTCAGGCTTAGCATAATAGCAGATGGCTGCAGATTGCCGTCTGTCTTGGAAACAAAGAAGAATTCTCTCCCAGGAGAGAAGAGGAAGGAACGGTTCCAGCTGCTAGAAATTCATTGATGTATCTCTCTGTTGCCACTCTCACAGGGCGAGTGAGCAAGCGCGCTTATATAACTTGCTACTGGGAAAGGCAGCAACTTCAAGTAGCAAGGGTGAGGTGGCTGAAGTCACTCTGTTTATTGAAAATAGATCAGGATAAGCGACAAATTTGAGAAGAAGCCGGTGGGGGAGTGATGACTACAGAAGGAGGAAGATTTGCAGGCGGGTGGATTAGAGAAAGTTGCTGCTTTTTAAAATCCTACCAGCTGACAATCCATGATGATTAAAGAGCTTCAAAATGATATGTTTCAGAATAAGAGGAGAACTGAGGTGAAACGTGGAAGAAACCTTGAAGGAGTCAAGGCTGTTTGGTTAACAAAAATTTAAATTGCCGATATGTAAGTTTTCTTCCAACTTCAATCTTCCAATCCAAAAGCTGACACCAAGCAATGATTGATAGCAGAATAAAGTGTTGGAGGATTGTACAAGCCTTCCGCTGCTCAAATGTTCATCACAAATCAGGGTTTAAAAATGGTAAAAGTAATAACCACATCCTTAATGAATGGATTTGGATAGTCCTTGGAAATGGGAATCAGGACAATTATCCAACGTCATTTTAATAGATTCTTTAAAACTTTGTATTATGTCTGTTGCTTTTGCAAAAAACGGAAACCAAATATCTGTCAAACTTGGCTTTTCTTCTCAGTCATTTATTCAGATTTTTGAGATGAGCTAAGTCATCAAAAGAAGACCTCAAGTGTTAAACAGCCCTGGGCTGCTGATGTGAGACTCTTGGGACATTTGACTGAGGGAAGCTCAACGAGATCCAACACAAGAACTGGCTCTGAGGGAGCATGAATGAGTCAAAGAGCTGCTTTCTCAGAACACTTCAGTTACCTTAATTAATTCAGACTGATACAACCTAGCAAGAAGGCAAATTAGCTCATCGCTTTGTCCCAGGAGCCAATCGTCACCAGAAATGGGTTTGTGATTAGCTCCGGTTCTGGTCACCATGTCTGAATCTGGGGTGACAGATTCAGACAGGAGCCTTCATTAGAGACAGAACTGAGGAGCTGCCCTCAACAGATTCCTTTAGTAATTTAAATAGTGACGAAGTGAAAGCAGGAGACTGATTTCCCTAATATAGCTGAATCACAAGGAGCTGAGTCGGCTGCTTTCCCTTTAATCCTTTATAAACTCGTCAGTGCAGCAGAGCAAACAGACCAATGTGAGGAGAATCCAACAAGCACACAGAAGCTCGTTTTCTAACACAATCCCTGGATTTGTCTTCTAGTTCGCTCAGGCTTCAGCCCTGCAGGAGACGCAGCAAAGATATGACTGGAGTAAATTTACCTCAGAAGAAGGAAGCAACAGCTACTTTCTTTAAGACAATAGCTTTTTGACATTGCTGTGAAGTACTTACTCCTTTAATGTTTCAGATCAACAAACAGATTTTCACATTGGATCAAAATGTCATGTCATGTATTAAAGGGAAAACTTCATTTCTGGTTTAAGGGATATTTAAATCAGGCTTGTTTCTGGTGAGAGTTGGATTCTGCCAAGGTTGCCTTTAGGAAGTGGTCCTCTTCACAGAGTTTCTGAGCTATTCCAGTCGCTCTGAAGGGGATTGTCTCTAGGATAGGCTGGGAATGCCAAGGGATTCCCCCGAATGAGCTGCTCCAGGTTGGAGGGAAGTCTTACCTCTGCTTCACATGGCAAGATTTAAATCCTCAGAGATCACACACCATGATTAAAAAAATCATAGTTGTAACAGATTTTGTTGCAGTCTCAAGGAGCAACACACCAAAACACAAAGTGATTTCATGCACCAGCATTCAGATGGGAAATCTGGCCAAACCTCTCAAGAGACCAAATATGAATTCAGAGTAAACAAACTTTAAGGTAAAAAAGTTGTCATGAAATCTTGCCATGTAAACAAGGATTTAGGGTGCTGCTCTGGACCCGATTCTGGATCAAGTGGAAAGTGATGGCTTGATGGTTGACTTAAATTAAGGTTTTCCTTTTATAAATGGAATCATAATTTGACCCCAAAAAAATGTTTTTTTTTTATCTTTGTCTAATATTAAATTTGTTTCATGATCTAAAACATTTTCAGCTGACAGAAAAGTAAATCCAGATTAAATCTGTAAGAGGAAATGCATATTGTAATAGCATCCTTGCTTTTTGTGACGTTTTTCCTATTAATATCTCTGAGGTGTGCTACCAAGAAGGAACACACAGCTGAGATCAGATCTGTTCTAATTATTCAATGACCCAATGCAAGCCGCTTTCCAGTCTGACTGCTGCACGACAGCAAACACACCAACACATTCAGGTCCATTTCACTGAGATTGTGCTGCACTAAGCAGAGCAGCGAACCACCAGTTCAGCTTCATTCCTGCTAATCTGCTGCTGATGCTTGTAGCTGCTTCTCTTTTCGACTCCACTCCTAAGCTCAGACTGAGAAACTCTCCATCTTGACACACTTTAATTTCTTAACTAACAGATGATCAGTTTTGGCATATAGCATCCAGCTCAGAAAACTTTTTTAAAGTTTTCTTTTAGCCTCAAACATTTTTTTTTTTTTTTCAGAATTACTTGACATTTAGCTTGATCTTTCTTCAAAAACTGCAAAGAGGACGTCTTATGATTTTCTTTTCACAATTGAGCAATCTAGTCACTCTGACACACTCTCTGCGAATTCTCTGGAGTTATGGAGGCAAAGTTTAAAGTGCTGATAATGATTTTTGAAGTACTATGAAATTCTGTAAAAACAATACATTGAATCCATGTCTATTGACGTTAGGATATTCTCATTAGCATGTTTGAAGAACAGGAAAAGACTGAGGATATTGAAGAATAGCAAAATAAATAAAATGCAATATTACAAAAATTAAAATATAAAATTTTTCCACCTGTCACCATGTCTGTGGTTCCATTCCTGACTTCCCTGCATGTCAAGATGCTTGGGTTTGACTGTAAGGTGCTCAAAAACGTCTAATTTCAGTTCATTCACCATCAAAGAAGAAAGCTGATGCAAAAAAAATGACAGAGGCAGGAGAGGGGAGTTAGAGAAATGTAATGATGAGGATGAGAAGGAAAACTAGGGCATGAATCAATGAGGCAGAACAGGAATCCTTTATTTAGTTCTAATTAGCTTGAGAGGGAGACACAATAAAACTGAAATTCACACCAACAGGCTAATAATACAACATTTACTCTGTGTTGTAAATGTTGCATGGAGAGTTCATTGGTTCTTATGAGAATCTCTATTCTCATAAGAAACCAGAAAGAATTTTTTTTTTTTTACTTCACATAGAACTGCTCAGTGCCAAATCCAGGTATTTTATTTGCAAAGTGAAATGTTTTGCAAGCTTTATTCAAACCCTACTGCAGCTCAGCAGTCAGCTTGTTCATATTTCTAAGTAGCTAACCTCGGCTTTAACTTTCTCTGGATTCCATCCCTGCTGTGTTCCTGCAGTTATCACTGGAGAAAAACAGCCGAGACCTGCAGAAAAACATGACTTCCTTTTCGTTCATCCTGTCGCTGCTTTATTCACTGATGGTATTGAAAAGACAAACCCTTTCATTGGACCATTCGGCCAGAAACATTCTTTCAGATCGTCCTATTTTAATATCTTACAAAAAATAAGCTGAGAACATACAATCAACCAATCAATAACTATATAAACAATATTTCTATAAACTCTAGTTTATAGAAATATTAAATATGAATATGAATATACCAAGATCTAAAAGACTGAACACGTCCTGATATTGATGATACATTCAGGAGGTTCCAAAATAATAAAAATCCCATTCATTGTTCATAATTCAGCAATAAGGAGACAAAACAATAGTTGTTTGAGGATACCCAAATTAGAACAAAAGCGAACCAAAATTTCTTCATAGCTGTCATGAACACAAACCCTTCAAAACACCAGCATTAAGGTTTAGGGAGTTGTTGTTTCTTTCCATGGTGGATGAGGTTTTATACCTTTTAGTAAAAAAAATCACAGTCTGACCACTGCAGTTTGTATTTGCTCAGGTTATTTCTGTCTATTGAATACTTTCTCTGCGTTTTAAAGAATCAAAACGCCTTTAGCTTTTTTTCCTTTTTAGCTTTTTCTTCCTCTGAGCCATGTTGGGGGGGGAAAAGCTCTATTTGATGATCAGTGTAATGATGATGCAAAGTGTAGGAAACAGCTCTGCTGTTGTCCTTAAACATTTAGCGATCTGTGGTACTATCCTCTATTTCTTCATTTCTTGTTTCAGGAAGTCAGTCACACTGAGTTAACATAGGACTAACAAGCTAGGTTTCAGTAAAGCTCCCTGTGCTTCTTCAGGAGGATTCGCTATTCAGACAGACATGGATAATAAAAGGTCCTGCAGTATTTATATTCATTTTCATTCCAATAAGTGATATCTGGGATTGCAGGTGACAGGAACACCATTTTCACAAAAACAACAGACAGGAATCCTTGAAATGAGTTGATGTTTATAGCCTGAAATCCAGTTTCACAGCTGGATATATCTGCGCGACCTTTATGGGTTGGACTGGATGTGTCTGAACGGATAATTAAGTTCTCCGGTCATGTGTGCTTCAAATATAGAAATTTATTGGTGATATGTGTTCAAAAGCAAAAGCAACAGCAGTGAACTTGGAAAGGAGAGACATGTTGAGTTGCTGAAATCAGCACTAAATAAACACTTTTTCCTTGCTGATGTGGGTTATTCAAGGTGGAAATATGAAGAATCATAAAGACGTGAGGGATTTAGAAGAAAGCCTGTAGTGACGGCCTACTTAAAGCGCTTTGAGAAAGGAAAACGGGAGAAATGATGACAAGGATCCTTGATGCTTGTGGGGAGTGAAGATTGATATGTAATATTAGATCCAATATAAAAAAGCTTGTCTTACAGCTTTTGCTGGAAAAAATTAGAACACCCTGTGGAAACATAATTGTAATTCATAATATGAATTTGAACTAAACTGAATACATTTTGTAATACTCAAAAGATATTCAAAAAGATAACGAAATATTTAGTAAAACACCATTAAAACAATGTAAGAATATATGAGATCATCTGTTAAAATATTACAGATGTTACCTTCGGCTTTTTTGAGACATAACAAAGCACTATGGTTTTGAAGACATACCTTAGTATGACAGGGTGATCTGAAAATAATGTATTTCGTTTTAGACGCTGTCTTTATGCTTTCTTTAAAAAGTCTAAATCAACAGGTTACACATTCTGTTTTACACCATAGACACCGTAAAACAGAAAATAAAAACACAGGAAATAAATGGTTTGATGTGCATAGTATTGAGGACACTGGCAGACTTAGTATGTCAGTGTTGGGTTAAAGAAACATACGCAGATGGGGACTCATGAATTTTTCCTAATCCCCTGTCATAATGTTGCTGAGCTCAGGTACAAGTTGCTTTGTAGAATCCTCATTCCCACTTCATTCACTCCATTTCCATATTAACAACATACAATTTTAGAAAACTGGGCTACAACAGAAGCGATTCACAACATTCAGCAGACATGCGGCACCAGCTTTTGTAGCCTTTGTGAAGAATCTGTGCCAGATTTTACAGAAATA
Source organism: Poeciliopsis turrubarensis (assembly GCA_010277015.1). Taxonomy (NCBI): domain Eukaryota; kingdom Metazoa; phylum Chordata; class Actinopteri; order Cyprinodontiformes; family Poeciliidae; genus Poeciliopsis; species Poeciliopsis turrubarensis. The sequence continues at coordinate 1,752,259 of VMRN01000082.1, read as the reverse complement.
TGTCACGGAACCACCAACACAAAATGAGGAGAGAGGAGACAAGTAGAAGATTTAGTGGGATTCTACTGTTTGATCTCAGCACAACATGGTCTCTCAACAACACAAACGGTTTTTTCAGTATTCTAGATAAGGGCTCGTTTTAAAATGACATGTAGTGAACTCCTGCGATGAAGAATTCAAAATGAAGGTTTCAGAATGGCCTCGTCAAAGTTTGGTCAAAATTCTGCAGAAAAAATCATTCCCAGCTCTAGCAAACATTGATGGCAGGTGTGGTGACATTTTTTCCAAATTGTTTCTAATGCTTTCCGACATTAGAAACATAATCACAAAGTTTTCTGGGACTAGACATCTCACTAACACTACAGCCTTTTCCTGTGACTCCTCTGGCCAGAGGTTTTAGGCAGTCTGTCACATTTAGAGAGAGGAAAGAATGCAAAGAAGCCTTTACTTACTGCAGAGCATCTGCGGCGCCTTTTCTCAGTTTAACGCACACATTGATGGCAAATCCTGTTAGTGATAGACAGCTGAGTGACAGGTAGGTGGAAACAGTGAAATAACAGACAGCATTATAGGAGAAGGCGAGTTATTAGCATCCACCTTTGATAATATTTAGACTTCATTCAGATTCAAGTACTTTTATTGTGCATTTGTATACCGCCATCTTAAAATATGAAATATTACCTCTTAGTTTCAGCAGAGACAGACAGACAGACAGACAGACAGACAGACAGACAGACAGA
>VMRN01000082.1:1620433-1751419 GCA_010277015.1 Poeciliopsis turrubarensis | reverse complement strand
AAAAATAAGTAAGTAAGTGATTATGGAACGTAAGTAAAGCCTGTGTACCCTAAGTAATGCAGGATGATTTGTATGTTAAAAAGGGATAAGAATGTTATGCTAGCTAGTTTTTGTCCTCAAAATCCAAGGGAAGTTAAAATGCAGTCAGATAGTTGTTTTCTTTTTTTTTTTTTTTTTTTTTCTTTTTTTTTATGGTGGAAGGCCCTATAAAGTAAATGTTGTACTTTCATTTAGTTCTTTCATCTTATGAAAGCAATTACAAACTGCAGTGGTCAAACTATGATTTCATCTTATGAAAGAACTAAAATAAATAAAAAGCTAACACATTTTATTTATGTGTGTTAGCTTGTGTTATTCTGAGATAATCAGATTATTTCACTTTTTTTAACACACATATGTGTCACATCTGGGTCCCTCTCTCTTCTCAAGTCCCATTTCAACACAGTATTTGTTTACAGACAGATAAACAAAATCCAACCTTTCAGAACCTAAATCCTTCTTTGTCCCTTTTTAAGTAGCTGATAATGACACTTCTTTGAGATTCAGAGTGTTAAATCACATAATCTCTTTTTTTGATTAATCTCCTCCTGCTTCCTGGTTTCTTTCAGTTCGACATTGTCTGGCTGTGATGTATTTCCTGCATTTAGACAAAGCTAAATGTTACTAATAAGCGATTAGTCAGGTTGAACAAAGGGAAATACTTGAGATGAGCCTTGTTAGAGATAAAGGTTCACCTGTTCACAACACACAAAGGAAAAGCAATATTGTACTTTCATTTCTCCTCCAGTCTAATCAAGTCTTCACATTGACTATTTGAGGATTAATGTCTATATCTGATCCAAAATAACAGTTTTACCTTCAGGGAGAAAAAAAAAAAAAAAAGAATGTCCTGGATCTTCAAAGAAATGCCTGATCAACTTTCAGAGGCCTATAAAAAAGAAAGAAAATTCATTTATTTAAGTTTTTAGGGGTGTGGGAGTTTCATCACTTGCTAGCAGTCCCAATTTTTGTGGCATTAATTCTTGATTCACATTGATTATAACTTTTTTTTCTGCATAGATCTGCTTAAATATTGACTTTGAACCAACTCGTGTCACTGGGATATTGTTACACACTATAATTTATTTTATTGTTTATAAAAGAAATTATAAACAATAATTTTGGATATTTGAGCTTCTATTGGATATTTGTTAAATGAGTCCTGTATCACAATGTACTGACGGGCCGCGCAGAGAAGAAGAGGCCATTAATCTAAAAGTAACATAAAAATACAGATTAGTTTGGAAATTTTTTTTTGGAGACGCACTGTTGTCACGGTAACCATATTTAGAGAAGAAAAGAGAAGCTTGAAAGACTAAACACACCTTTCCATGGTGGTAGCATCATGCTGAGTTTATTTTGCCAGAGAAAGGAGCAGTGCGTTTCACAAAGTATCTCAAAACATAATCCAGGAAGTTAAATCTTTGGCACAAATGCAGTACGACGTCATTTCCAAACTTCGCAGTGAATTTGTCTAAAAAGTGAGAATTCAAGATTTTTGAAGTAAATAAATGTGAATGGTAGTCTGCAGAGTTTTGGGAAGGACGAAGCTACGAGTTCACTGAGGGCAATTAGAGCCACAAAGGTGCAACTTGAGGGAGCATGAGTCACTGCAGCCCAATAAACAAGCTCCCCTTTCTTACCCGTCCTGGAGTTAGAAAAGAAAAACATCCTTAATGGAAAGGTCAGTCCATTTTTTTCTGAATTTAATTAAATTCAGGTGTATTTATCTGGCATCACTTGATATGGAAAATCAGCAGTGAGTGATACTCTGAGAAGGTAAACAGATTCAAGACAAAAACAGTTATGTAAATGCAGCCTCGCTCATTTCACACAAATCAATTCTAAATCCACCCCAATTATATTACGGCTGAACTTTTACATGCTTTTGTGTTTGTTTGTGAAGAAAGTCAGTAAATTAAATTTGATTTCCACAGGCAAGATAAACCAATATAAGGCGAGGTACTGTAAAAAGCGTTTATGGAACAATGCTTGATGAAAAAGGAAAAAAAAATTGTCATATGAATTTCTATATGTTATATTTTATTTGATAAAGTTCAAATTTTTGTATTTTTTCTACTGAAGAGGAGAAAGTAAGAAGAAATGTCCAGGAACTACCTCTGAGACCTACCAAACCGGCACAGTTTAGGGATTTAAAAGTGCTCTCTGGCCAGCCCCTTGAGTCTGTAATTAACCACAATGAACAATTAAATAGTTTTAATTTATTAAAATTAAAATAATTAAAAATGAGACAGATAGATGGTGGCATTTTTACTTTACTTAGATTTAGGATTGTTAATCTCATGCGCATGAGGATTAACCCTCCTGTTTCTCTCTTTCTTTCCCTGAGTTCGCCCGTTTTCGGAATCATTGAATCATTGAATCATTGTAGCGAAGCAGCTCTCTGTATGTTTTCTGATGTAAACAGTTGGTGGCCATACTATTCTACCACTCATATTTCCTAAATTTTAAACATTTTAATATATCAAATCATTTGACTAACTATGACTAATGTCAGGCTTCGTGTTCTAAACTAAATATGTTTAGAAGATGTTCTTCCTGTGAAAGCTGGAATTATGTGTCTTAGTCAGAGAGAGTCGGTGTTTCAGCCAGAGGCCAATAATCACCCATACAACTGCCCAGCAGAGAGCCTCTGTCTCTGGTAATTAGATGGTGCCTCAGACTGGTTTTAAACATACTGCTGGGACAGAGCATTGGTTTGATGTCAGCCAATGACAGGTTTTTCGCCTTCCACTGAGACAGATCCACAAGAAGAAGAAAAAAAAAAACCCTTTTAAAAGCTTTTGAGAAGTGTAATTAAGATACACTGCTGGATGTTCACGTGTATATTTCTTGTGCATGACTGTAAATACTCAACACAAGGTGAATATTTCAGGGTTTTGCATTGCTTACTATGTTATTCCAAAGAGACGAGACATGGTCCTTGTGTTCTTATAAAATATATATCAAAATAAAAAATGTAATGCTCTGTACATAGAGCGCATGCTCTCTATCTCTGTGTAGAGAGCATGGAGTTTCTAGTAATCTAAAGAAATGTCAATTCTAGTCCTTTTCTGTCCCAATAAGTGACTTCAGATTATCAACAAATATATTAAAGACCAAAACAAGAGTTTTAGGTGTCAAATATGTATAATATATACGTATAATATATATATACATATATATATATATATATATATACATATATATATATATGTATCTATAAGTATATACACTGAAGAAACATTCAACTCAAATATTTTGTCCTATAAATGTTTTATGTATGATGGTAAATATCTGTTATATGCTTTGAATTATATTTGCAACTTGCTCACATTTGCGTACAAGATGCAGCCAGAATGACTGTAAAAAGGGTAAATCAACATAAAACATTCAACTTGGTTTTTTTTTTGTTTTTTTTCATTATTATTATTATTGGGGTTTTTTACGCAATCGAACTGTAAAACAGCAAACACCTGTTCAAGTCTTCAATATATTCTTTAACAACGTCGTTATGGAAGAAGATTAAAAAAGATTAAGGAGGATTTTAATTTGGTCAAAACGAAACAGATTCCTGCCATGTTAAACAGAAGTTCTTGGTAATTCACTACCAAACTAAGTTGAAATGTTGCTGATTTGTTTATTACTGTGAACTTAAGCTTTCTCTATAACCCATTGAATTAAACAAGTCTTTTTTTTTTTGTCATAATTTTCAAATGACATCAATTCTGAGTCACATGCACAATTTTAACCCTCTGGAAAGTGATGGCAGCTCATTTAATATTAAAAAATGTAGCATGTACAGTGGGACTACAGTCAGCAGCAAATTGCAAAAACCCATAAATACTTGAGATCCTCTTACAAATGTCCATTTTAGTAGTTCAAACACCAAATATATCGTAATATTTGGAAACTGCTGTGTCTGTACCACAGAAGCTAAGCTACAGTTTTTCTTATCTCTACTCTTGGAGTTCAGCCAATCAGTGCCAAGGAAAATGACTGACATTTCTGGATTGGCTGCTTATTAAAGCCGACTAGCATTGAGTCTTGGTATTTCAATTACAGATTAGACTGGTTGGATGTAATTGGTAGATTAACCGGCTGACTACTGAAGTTACCTAATTAAGATTAAGACCAGATTGACTGTTTTGACCTGTATGTTCTGCTGAGATTTGCTGTACAAGATAGGTTTAAATCGCCAAACTGTTTACTACAAAATGCATTTTAAAATACATTCAAATGCCCTGATAACCATCAAGTGAGGCACAGTGTAGGCAGTATCGTGTTGTGTGTCTCTGTATGTTTTTTCTTTCTTTTGAAACATTATTTACTCCATTAGCAGTGTGTGGCGTTTTGCCAAACACAACCAAATGGTTTGGAGGATCAGTTTTAGTCTCTAGGCTTATTTATAATTATTCTACTCTTACACTTTTAAACTGGCGGTCACTTTGCTTCCTTCACACAAAACTCATCCATCTTAAATACTTCCAGGATTTTAGTCATGTAAGCAAAAAAAATAATAAGAGTAATAAAAGACACCCCATAAAAGTTGGAGTAAAATAAGTGCTTTTCGTTTTCTTTACACTTTGTGGTTGATTTACCCTTACTAGCAGTCAGACTCATTGTACTCAGGTCTATCACTTGGTTTGGTTTTTAGTGGTGGTTTTTGGGGGAACCCCCTGATGTGAAGTTTTTTTTGTCTGTGTAATATCTTATGGCTGTTTGTATATTCTCTTAGTACTTTTCATTTAAAAAGTGCTCAAATAAATCATTTTCAAAGACACAAGAAGCAGCTGGAGTTCCTTTTTCATTAAATTTTCAAAACATGAATATGTGAATCTGATGTAAATCAGTTTGGTGTAAAAAAAGAAAGTTCTGCAGCTGTCATTTTTCCGCTGATGGGGGGAAAAATTACACAAGACTGTATTGTGAGGATGAACGCGTGAGATCTCATGAATGATGGAGCTGCTATTGCAGACATGAACTGCTAATTCCATCATTTCTAATGGTCCCATTTTAGTCATTTACATCCTCCTCGCTTCCGGTTAACAACACTAACTGCAGTTCTTGTTTTAAACTTATTCAAATCAATTTGTATTTAGCAGTTGGTATCACATAAAATAACCTGAATGGGTACGAGAACAAGTGAGGACTCGTGGCTTCACTTTGACTTGAACAGACTTGATATGAAACAGAATGTGGGCATCAAACCTGCAGTTCACTCTCTGCCGTTTGCCTGTTCTTCCTCTACTGTTGCTACAACATGAACACTGCAATTCCTCTGCTGTTTACCTGGATCCTACGATGGCGGCGCTAAAGGTGATGGAGGTGGAGAAGAGTTCTCAATCAAAGAGTACTGTATAACATTTGAAAGAAAAAAAAAAAAAAAAAAGTAAGTTCACCCACCAAACAGGTCTCTAGAATATACTTACAGAAAGATTTTAACTGCAGATGGCAGCAGGTTCAGAACCAATCCTGTGCACAGTGATGCAAGTGTTGCCACTAGCCGTGTTGACATCATGCATGCCATGAATGTGTTTGCCATTGTGTTGGGTGATGGACTCAGAACATAATACTTACAGACAGAGCCATTGCCTCTCCACTCTGGTATGCACTCTATTTGGACTTTTTACAGTTTCATCACAAGCCACATTTAAAGTCAGAACCAATCTGTTTAGATTTGTCTAACTCACCAGCATCCTAACGAGCATCTCTATAGAGACTTTGAGTACTTTTCGTTTGTATAGTAGTTTTCTAGTATTTTCATATCTTGATTTTTTTTTATTTTTATTTTAATGATGTTACTTTTATGTGTTGTTCATACTGTGTGTAAGTAAAATGAATTTATTATCATTAAGTAATAACGGAAGTGTAGCGATGTTGTAATGTCATTTTGCAGGTTTAGTTACATTGTTATGCTACAAACTGATTTTCATTCATTTCATCTTCTTTGGATTTTTATTTCCATATCTAAACTAGAGTAACAGCAAACATTTCTTCCATCGATAAAGATCCAGATGCATGCTTAACATTATCTTAACAACTAAGTTTCTTTTGGCGCCTGACAAATACATCCAAGCAGCACATCTATGTTGTAATATTGTAATAGAAGATTTGTGATGTATTTGGTTAACATGGAAATTTATTTATTTATTTATTTATTTTTGTTTATGAAACTTTTTTTCAAAATTAGTTTGATAACTATTTATTTACTGGATCTTTGATTTGTTTTGGTTAATCTTTCCCGTTAAAGTTTACTTAAAGTTTACTTGCTGTTTGTTCTGATGAAAAAAAAAAACACATTTAAACATAATTTGTACATTAAAATATGTAGTACTCTGATTAAATTACAAAGCTGTTCAAATTACTGAGACTTCATCTCCACTAGAGACTTGTAGCTTGCAGAACTATAACTTCCCTCTGGGACAGAAATGTCCTGGAATTCCCAAGAGAAGACGGAGGATGTTACCATGGAGACAACAGGAGGAGGTCTGGGCTTCCCTTCTGAAAATCCACACACACACATCCTCTGTGACTGTTAAATGCTCCTGCAACTGCCTGATCACAAATAAGTTTATCATCGGCAGAGGTTTACAGATGTAAATGTTGGATCATTCAAAGATGTTTTTTCAACAAACTGTCTGTCACTCCAAGCATAAACAAACCTTAAATCTGTATTTTTAATCATTTCATTTGGATGAAATAATACATTTTATTCAGATGAATTCTAAAGAAACTTTAGTTTCAATGTGACAAAATTCAATATAAGGATCTGTGAGTACAGGCACAGATATGAAAGATGAATCATTCTTATAATCTGTGTATTTTCCATTTGTTACACATGTAATGATCTGTCAATACATTTCTATTTTCTGTTAACTAGCTCTAAGTCTGGAAAACAGAGATAGCCCCTCTTGCTGGCACTAAAATGCCAACGTCACGTGGTAGTCATGGCAACACACACAGGAACTACACACATAATTTATTCCGGTGCAGGATTCCAATGAAATGGAGCACAGAGATCAGAACACAAGAGCTGACCTAGATAGGGAGGAGCTGGTTGTCAAAAATAAGAACAAAAATAACGAAGCAGACAGACAAAAGGCAAGGCAACTGGTTTGATTCGGCATCATACTGATTAGTTAAGATTAACCAAAATCTACATAGCTCTCACACATGATCAAGTTCATGACCAGATGATGGGACAAACTCTGAGTAGGTGCAGCTTGTTGGATGGGTTGAAGGAAAAAGTTGATTCTCTCTCTAAGTTTGAACTTATAAACAGTTTCAGATGAGTTTTTTTGAGTTGAAAACACCTAAACTCCTTAGATTTGGTTTGATGGTCTAGTTCAAACCTGCTGTTGTCTAATGAGAGGAACAACGAAATGACAAGAAACAGAGTTCAGGTGAAGTGAGTTAGCTTTTACAATTTTTGTACACACATTTCAGACATCTTAAAAGAATTCAAAGCTGTTTCAAAGTAGAACATTTAACTGTCATCTGCATAAAAGTCAGTCATTAGTTGCACCAAAACCAAGCCCATATGACTTCCTGGTTAAAAGTTTTATTCTATTTCACTGGGACATTCCAAATCAAATAGACAAAGATGATGTTATACACTGCAAAAACACAAAATTGTGTAAAGTTACCTGCAACAGACTGGCAACCTGTCCAGGGTTTACCCCGCCTGGATACATCCAGCTCCCCTCCCAACCCAACTTAGAGACATGGATGGATGTATAAAGTAACTTTGATCTAGTTATTTTTAAAAACACTTGAAATAAGATCAAATTAACTTGCAAGTAAGTTTGCAGCAAGAAACAGGAGCTTGTTTTAAGGTAAGTCCTTGATGCTGTTGGAAAAAGTATTTGTTCCAATGTCAGATTATTGCACTTATAAGTGCATGTGACCCCACCGGACTGCGCACAAAGTACATCAATTGATCGCTTCTCTCTTGTTGAAATTCAAAATATTTGTCTGTTAAATTAATTAATGTGTCTGGATTTAAAAATCAACGTTGTTATGTGTTATTTTTACTTTGTTAAAATGTAAAATGTTTACCTTATGTTGTTTTGAAGGACACCACTTTTCTTTGTACAAAATACAATGTTATTTTTAACTTTTTATTGTAAAATCTACACTGGTTTTTGGTTTGACATTATATGACGTCATGCTGGAAAAAAAAAACAAAAAAAAACACGATATTACTGAAATTTGCTGATTTCACAGAATTTTACTCTTGATGTCTCTAACATCCTTCCAGTGAAGGAAAACAAACTGAAAATTAATCTGGTGAAGTGAGTTAAAATCTCAAACTGAAAGTTTTCGAGTGGCCTAGTCAAAATCTAAACATAAATCCAACGTATGTGCTTTGGCATAATCTTAAACTGGCTGTTCATGTGTTTACTTCAGTCATCTTTAATGTGTTTATGACCTGATCCATGCTGGCGTGGCTGCTGATCTGGCTGGGAGTTGAAGATGGGATCATCACCTCATTTAGCAAAGCTCGCCTCGCCAAACCTGACCGATCGAACTTGGCGGAATATGAAAGATGATTTATGCTGATTTTAGTGGTATGTTTACCATCATCCAACTTGCATGGCTGTTTGAGAGGCTGCTGGAGTTACAGGTGGATGCTTCCTCAGATCCCAGAGTGGCTGTCTGTCTGTCAGACACATCACTGCTGGTGCAGCTGAAGAGTGTGTGTGTGTGTGTGTGTGTCTGAGGGTGGTCAGCAGCACAGGGAGTGAGGCGGGGAGTGGACTCTGACAGTTCTTCTCCACCCACTGCACCTCAGACTTCCAGATTAACTGGGAGCGCTGTCAGCAGCAGGAATTCTCAGCAGGCCGGCCCATTGTGGGCTGTGTCAGCGGTGGACAGCTGGCGGACAGCAGCGACCCCTCTGTGGTTCTGTGTAGGAACAGTCCCAACGTCTGAATAGGAGGAGGACAAAAGAACATGTTTGCGGATTTAGCAGCAATCAGAGAAAACAAACAGAGATAACAAAATGAAGGAGGAGGAAGGACGGACCAGAAATCACATGTTAAAGGTGCACTGTGATGTAAAATCAACTTCTTTGAGCTTTACATCACGTTATAATATTCCCACATCAAAGGCACACCTGGTGTGCTGTTTTGATTCTTTGATATATGTTTGAGAAATCCTGCAATCTCCCATGGTGACCATGGCAAAGCTGTCTTTGTGGACTCAGCTCCTCTTCAGAGCTGCATTTTCGAAGCTTCCCCTTCTGAGAGCAGGCCTTCTCCACTCCACTCAAGCTCCTTCAGACTTGCCAGCAGCAATTAGCAAAACCTGCAAGAATTGTGTATCAGCTGAGCTCGTTACAGGAGCTACTCCTCAGTGAAACTCTGGTAAAAACATAGTTTAAGGCTTAATAGAGAAGCCATGTTGTGAAGACAGAGTTTCAGGAAAAAAGTCTGGTGCTGGTGACTGTAGGAGTTACTTGTGTAAAATTGATGATTGTAGAGTTTTATAATAACCAAACAATTTCACAACAGCATAAAGGATCCGTCTTTATGAGAACATAAAGATTATTAATTAAACTAAATGGAGCGGCTACTACATGGTTCTGCAGCTTTTTCGACCGTGCTGTTATAAAAGTTATTAAATATGGTTTTCAATAACATGGCAGTATAATGTATATTTTAAATATACTGTCAGTAAAAACAAAGATATGACTCACGTTTTTTGTTTTTTTTTTCTGAGACGAGTCAAAGACAGACATGAAAACATTGTGAGAAGTTTGGAACAGAAATTAAGGAGTGTACCAGAAGAACAGATGTAACTTTATCCTCTTTGCAGTTTCAGAAGATGAAGGCAAGTCTGGAAAAAAAAAAAAAAAAAAAAAAAAAAAGAAAAAGAAGAAAAATCTGGACCCAGGACAAAAAAAAATATCTATTACAGATCCGATGAGCATAGAGGCGTAACGACTGCAGTAATTAACCTCATTCATTTTCACAAGGAACCATTAAACAAAAATAGTTTCTGGCTTCCCAATTTTATGATACTTAATAACTGACCAATGAGCTTATACAAGACTGAAAGATGCTTTCAGAATCAAAGAATTCACTGATTCTGCAGATTCAATAAGTTTTAATCTCGGAAAAGTTATATTTTTAGTTCCAAATAATCTAAACTGATTTGACTGAAGCATGTTGTCTTGGTTAATATGTAAATGTACAGAAAAATATTGAGTTTGTACATAAACCTTTACACATTTGGTATCAACATGTGCGCTTATATCCTAAATGTTCACTTTAATCATTTAAAAGCATTCAGAGTTTGTATATTTAAGAGGTCTTGCCCAATACAATGTCCATTTTTAACATTACATATAAAATGTAATGATTGTGGTCAGAAAACATAATTTATGCAATTTGAAAAATAATAAAAAAATGTAATAAATCTACTGTTGCAACCACTCCCTGAGACCACGAAGGGAAAATGTTGGAAGCAGGTGTAACACAAAACCCAGTAACCAGTATAGCAAAAAGAATGTTTATTTTACAGTGCAGGTAAAATCACAAACACTGTGAAAAAACACAGGGAAGCTTTGAGCTTCAGGGTCTCCAAGGCCAAAACAATAAACAAAACACCCCCTTTTGACTACGAAATAAAAAAAAAAAAAACTTTCTAGAGGTGAACTGAAAGAAAAGTACAAAACCTGAACTCCCTGGCTAACCACCGAAAAACAGGAGAAAAGAGTTAAACAAAAATGGCAGAGAACCCCTACCGGCCTCCACTCATTAAGAAAGCCCCTAGAGGTCAGTGACCTTAACATCTACTGCATCGGAGGAATAGGTTGCAATAACAATGACTTCAAAAAGTTGCATCTCATGATGGCGACACAAACATCTCCAAGCTTCTGATAAAGTAAGTTGTTGCTTTCTAGCATGAAAGGTTTTAATGACACAACTACCGAAACTCTAACAGAATATATGACATAAATTGTAATGTACATTTTATTTTTCTGCAAACAGAATGAACCTAAAGGATGCACGATTTGTGAGACAGAGTTCCCTCCTCTGATGGATAAATCATTAAAGGTGTCACATAAAACCTCTGGCACAAATAAATGTGTGGAAAGAAAATCAGTTGAAAAACAAAATGATTTTTTTTTTGTTTTTTTGTTTTTTCTGGAGTATCATGTCAACCAAAACGGATTTTTATTATCGGTGATATTTTTTAGAACTTAGACTGATGGAGTCTACTTTCTGCTCTTCCTCCTTTCCACCTCACCTTCCTCTTCCTGTCCCTGATCACCTTTGACCTCCACACCGTCATTAACTCTTTGTCTTTTCCAGTCGTCATGTCTGCGGTTCCTCCCCAGTTGTTCAGGGAGAAAAACTCACTTCGAGCTTCCCAGGATCTCTGTTAGAGTCAACAGTGATTCTGTTTGAAGCCGCCGGCAGCTCGGCTTCATGCATTACATATCAAAAGACCTTTCTCAAATAAGGCTAAAAGTTTCATGTTCTTTTCTCTTTATGAGGTCAATAAGTGAGTTGAGTTTTTAGTTCGCATCAGAGTTCAGTTAAGCATTCACATCTCCTCAAACAAACCAGACTGAACAGGACTGGACTGGTGTCCCAAGCGAAGAAGAACATCGATCCGAAGTGGAATTGATGAGACGATCCCAAAGAACAGGACAGTCTCTGCAGTGACAGAGGGAGGTGCCAACACCTGCCAAAATTCAGACCTGGTTCCCAGTCAGAGAGACGATCCACCAGCTTGATTTTGGACCAAAGTGAAAAATCCTCTTGTCGGTCAAAAAGTGAACTTCCTTCCTGCTGCAGGTTTCATGCTTATTTGTCTGGTTTGTTTCTCAGAGTACATTATTGAGATTACCAACACATTAATAGTTGATTCCATAAATCCACTGCTCAAATGGAATAATTCAAATGTAATTGTTTTTTCAGCATTATTATTCGCAAAACATACATTTATTAGGTCATATTGGATGTGTGATTAGTAGAGCTCTGTAATGGAAAAGATTTTCCTTTCACATTTACTGTTTACTGAAATCATAAACTCTATATTCTTCATAAGAATTTTGATCCATAAATGTGATTCAGTACCTGCCGCTCGGTGCTTTTACGCCTGACCTTCTAACTGTTGCTCTTTGAAACGTGAAAATAGCCTCATCTGTTGCTCAAACCGGCGCCGTCACCACACTGTCAAACCCAGAACAACAGCCTGTTCCTCTGCGTAATTATTTTTGTGCGAAGAAGCATAAAGATAATTGGGACAGTGATATCTGTGGGCACCAGATTAACTTAGTGACTGCTGCACACATCTCGTTTCTGCCTCATTTTCTCATTCTTAGTCTATCGCCTGTTCCAATCTGCCTGTAGATAAGAAAGACTTTGAAGATCTCGCCATGATTTCTCTTTATCTCGTCAGCATTTAGAGTCGTACTAGAACTGACCCTACATCTGCACTTCACTCCTTTTCCTGTTGCTACTTTTGAAATACTCTCGCTGATACTCAATGAGAAACGTAGCGACTCGTGTATGGAATCCTCTAAAGTAAGAGGGAAATTCCTTTTCTTTTCCTAATTCTGACGAAAAAAAAAAATTTCATTCTTGCCCTTAATCAGCAGCGTCAGGTTCAGGAACGCTGTCTTCACTAGGTTCAGAAAAAGACTTTTGTAGTTCAATCTGTTATTACACTGAAGGCCTTTTCAGCCCTCTGAATCAGAAAAATGAACGCCTCTGCAAGAAAATTCAAATTTCAGAGACAGTCACATGAAGAAAGGTCTGATGTTTTGGCTGTGTGGGTTTCGAAAGGACCGGATTGGTTTGTTGGCTGTGTCAAATGCCAACACGAGATAGTAAAGCTGCTTTAAATCTGTTTTGGCCTGAATGTTGTGTTGGTGAAAACAAGTGCAGTGATGTTTCAAAGAGTTGGACTCTGCTGGGCAGACGCTCCAACGCTCAGAGGCAAATCTATCAAAACACGCTGGAGAATCTCAAGTAAACTCAGTTAACTCAGTTCTTCTGTGTTTATTTACTTTAAACTCTTCTGATTAAAGCATTGCTCAGCAACAGAGAAGAGATGTCTTATACTTTTGAAAGTATAAGACACACTGGTGTAGCTTATGCTGCCTGGTTAAGATATACACAAAAATCAGGAGCATTTCAGTACAGAGTGTTAAAAAGAAACAAAGTAAGCAGAAAGATTCAATGAACACAATGTGAGAAGGAATCTTTTGACAAAGCTATTTTTCTTATGTTTATGTGATTCCAATCTGTTCTATTGTGACTTCCTGTCCCTGTGTGTGCGCGTGTGCGTGTGTGTGTGTGTGTGTGTGTCAGAGCAAGGAGAGTATCGACTAATGCCCTGAGGCGAACTTGTGCTCATTGTGTCGAAAATTCTGAGCAAGCTGCAAAAAAGTGTCAAGGTTACAGAAGACAAACACACAAGTCGACCAAGAAAGATATCAATGCACCTTAAACTGAATGGACCGAGGTGAACTTTATATTCAGTAGCAATCCAGTTATTATGAGAAGAAAAAAAAACGGACAGAAAAATGTAACATTTTTGTTGGATTTTGAATCTTTTAAAAAGCACTCAAAAGAAAAACAGCTATTGTCAGCTGAGGTTAACAAGAGCATGACCTGTTGCCTGCCTGCCTGCCAGCATGACTTTAGTAAAATCTGTTCTGGAAAAAAGGAATTCGACACATTCTCATGTAGATTCTGAGGCGTTTAATGCAGTTTGTGACAAATATGTTGCAAAATGTCCGACCGCCTCAATCTGAGACAGAGTAAGGCTGAAACAATCATGGGACTTAAGCTAACTAACTGAATATTAATTCAACGTAAAAACATCCTGCATGTTTGCCATTTCTAAATGCTGCCTGTTGATGGTTAGACAGCAAACAATTTATGTACACCAAGGCAAAAGAAACTGCATTGGGATTCAGGACATTGAAGTTTCTGGTCGTGGCATTCAGACCCTCCACATGTTGTGCATGAGCAGAATTCTCAAACTGACATGTCACCATTAGTTTAAACATGATTGGCTCCCATTCTCTCTGTGTCTCTGTTGGTAGCTGATGACATTCTACAAACACTCTTTGGTTTTCTCTTACTTCTTCTGAGGAGTTCCTGCTTCCCTTCTCAACACCAACCCCGATGTGTTGTGTGATTGGAGAAGGCTGTCTGCAGAAAGCTGTGGCGCCTTCTCTGCAACTGTTTCAAGTAAGAGGGTTGTCCCCAGGTGTTCTGTGAAACCCTGCAAGGTGACCACACATCAGCTGTTTTGGCTTCGGATGAACTATAGGAGGGAAGCTGGAAACTGGCGATCCTTCCTGGATCCATCGCCATCCACAACTGTTTTCAGTTGATATGAGTTATGACAACAAATTTAAAGTGACCTGAAGAAAAACTGTTATGCTGGTTAACTTTATCTCCATTGTGCGAGCTTCATTCTAAGTTCTGATGGGTTCTCTCCTGTCTCGGCTGAATGTTGGCGGCAGCTTCGACGTGCTGGTGGAGCCGGAAGCTTGGTGGTGTGATGAGTCTGTTTAGCGTGGAGGAAACATCCTGCAGAGTGAATTCTTGTGCAGCCGTATGTACACTACCTATGTTTTCCCCTGAGACCCGGGATAAGTTGTCAGGACCAATCTGCACCTTGCATCATCTCCAATACTGAAGGCAGAAATCTGACACTTTTAGCAGAGACATTCTGCAACCAAGTGCCAAAAAGTGAAATGTGCTAATTGGAACAACATGGACTGTCATGGCAACATGGCAATTGTCACACACCCTCTGTGGGATAATTGATATACCCAAAGACTGTACGTGGTGAGTCGTCTTCGCCTCTAATTTGCCTATCTGTGCCCCCCTCCCCTCTCTCTCTTGCTGTCTGTCTCTCCTCCTGCATTCTCCTTCCTCTCTTACTGTATCTAGGTCATTGCTGAGCCTAACCAGTTAAGAGGTTTTTCTACACAGATGAAACCTCCGTGGAACACAAAAACAAGATGCATGTTCGAAACCACACGTGTGTAACCACGCATTCTCACACACGTGCATACGAACACAAAGGCAAAGACACAGAGAAGCCCCCACGATGGTACAGGGCTTTTTCTTTTTTTTTTTTTTTTTCTTTTTTTTTTCCCATGCGGTGATTTTGCCAAGCTGCAATTACCACAGCTACCCCACAGAGCTGCTAAGCCACTGCAGCACAAATATTACAGCTCGAAAAGAAAGGGTTATAATGATGTCTGTTCACAGCGTTCTGTTCTCTGTCATGTTTATTTGGACGACTGTTATCATATATTCTGTTCTAATGGAGACACATCTATAGATTCCACAACAAATAACTCAAAAAGAAATTTGAGTTCCTACATTTTTTTTTTTTTTTAATGAAAGCTCTGTAACAACTTGCTCAAACCTGCTGGTTTCCCATTATTGCGTGTGTTGTAGCTCTATGAGTCACACTAATTCTGATCAGCCCATTAGAGTCACATATTCCCTAACTCCCTAATTACACGCCTGGGCTAAATGTAAACACAGACAGGAGCGGACCGTAATGGTCATTTTGGCTAACTAGATAGGGGCAATTTACTCATTGTTTCAGTTTGTACAAACAGACTGAAGTAGCATTGCGGATTTTCATAAGCATGCGGGAATGTTTGGAGATTATGTGAGTGGGAGACCTCGCATGAAAAACACACAGCTCGAAAAGGCGACAACTAAACGGCGTTGTTCAACAATGGGTGACGCGGAGAAAACGCTGCAGCATTATTGAGACGGGAGGAACAAAGTTATCGTTCTCTGGCCAACAGTTTCTGTTTTTATGTCACAGCTTCATGACAATCACAGACGAAACAAAGCAAAGCACCCAGGAGGAGGGGTGCAATTTAGACCAAACCTGACCCACACGCACACCCACAATGGGTTTTGGTTCCCGCCATTATTGAGCAGCTTTTTCGAAACAATGAATGTCCGTCGGTATTTAATGTAGTTGTTTTGTTTGTTTTTTTTTTTGTTTTTTTTATATGGAAACTACTAGCAGATGTGATGTTTCTACAAAAACAAGACATTTTGCAAAAATTCTCAAATTCGTCAAAACTTTCACCAGCAGTTGTTATTGTGTACTTAAATTTGGACATTTTAGTCAATGAAAATTATGTTTTATAAAAAAAATTTAGAAAAGTAGAATAAACTCAGTTGACCTTTATGGAACTCAGAAAAAGTCTGACATCTATAGAAAGGTGCTTCAGAAAAAATGCTAAGATGGCACTTTCACTTTAGTCCAACTGATTGGTTAAGGGGGACATGATGACGTCTGTCCCCCTTATGTTCCAACCCTTTTGAAACCTGTGTCCAAAAGGGTTGATCAAAATATCAGAGGAACAATTTTGTTAACCCGTAACCATTAGCATGACCAATATCCTGTACAGTTCAGCTGAAAAACAAAAGTCTGAAAGAGGGAGAAATGTAAAAAGTAAAAGCATCCAATAACTTAGCTGCATAAGTTTGATGACAAAAAACATTTTTATTCACCATTTGATCTCAAATAACATCAGTTATATTGAATCGAATTGCAGAATCCTCATATTATAGATGAGGCATATTGCAATAGAATGAGGAGGAAGCATAAGCGAAAATCTGAAGCGAGACTATGGAGAGAAACAGAGTGAAACAGAAGGAGCCAGTGGAGAACAATGTGACTGAAGGGCTTATTAAGATGAGGAGAAAGGAAGCAGAAGAGCTAATTACAGGTGAGCGGAGGCAGCTGGGGAAGGAAGGAGCAGGCAGGAACAAATGAAACTCTGACCTGAAGAAACAAACCCAAATCACAAACAATGAGTCAATGAACTGACACAAGGGATCAACTAAATGATTCAATTTAAGAAAATAAACCATAAAAGAATGAAACTACAATTCACATCCAGAGATCAGTAAGATCTTCTGCTCCTTCATCATATCGGCTGCTGACCAAATCACACACATAATCACTCACCACTTGCAAACCTGCAAAAATGTTTTGCAGATTTTTTGTCTCTTTTTCATGAGAGACAGTTTAACAAACCCAGTTTGTCGGCTGAGGATGTGTTTATCTGTGGAGGTGATTGTAGCCGCAGAGATGGAAAAGTGTCAATCAAACCAATCGTTATAGCACACATTTGGTTTGCAAAGCTGCCAAAATGGCATTCAGAGTTGATAATACTGCAACATATGGACCGACGAGGAAGATACAGCGGCTGCAGTTTTCAGAGAGGATGATAAAAACATCCATAGATCTATTGAATATGAAGTTTTGGACCTTCATGCAGCTTCTTATTTTCTTATTTTGAACAAAAGGGAGAAAAGCAATCTACAGCAAGTTTACATCAATACTTGACTTTAAATTTTCTGAATTGTGCATTAAGTTTCTCAGACAACCTAAAGGGAGATATAATAATTATATTATAGCTAGATTTATAGTTTCAAATAATTATGCATCCAAAGACCAGAATTTGAGTTACTGTTTTAAAAGACTTCCACTATATGTAACTTCTATAAGTCATAAATAGCTTGAGGTATGGAAGTGCATATTAATTACTCTCAGCTGGACAATGAGCCTAAAGATACAGCCAAAGATAAAATAGAATGATTTTGACCAAAGTATATTTATGTGTTAGTCAAAGTCCAAATGAGAATCTGGAGAGACTTGACAGCTGACATTTTTGTGTTCAATAATGTTGTGCTATTTTGACAGAAAAATGGACAAATATTTCAGTTTGTAGTTACACACAACTAAAAACTGTAAAAGCAATAAAAGGCGATTTTTCTTAGTAATGACAGAATTTCAATATTTCCCTTCATAATTATTCACTATTCTATGTTCTTCTATAACAAATTCAAATAAAAAAAAATAAAATAGAAGTGTGTGGTTGTAATTTTAGATCAGTAATCCTGGGCCAGTATCGCCAATATCGATACCAATACTTTTATTTAAATTTGATGTGTCATTAGTCTTCTGTGTTTTTTTGTGTTTTTTCCTTTGAATTATTTTTGTTAAAATCCCAGACTGAATTTGAACCAAGCCATTAGGTGTCTACGAAATATAATAATAACATATTAACGTAATAAACAGAAAACAGAAAAACAAAAATTTTGGGGGGGTGTGCATTTTCCGAGAGTAAATTAAGTGTAAATTAAATTATCATTTGAGAGCAAATCAAAAGGAAATAATTTTTTATGTGATTTGAGAAACAGGAATGCAAAAATAAAAGAAAAATCTAAGAGGAAATTTGAAACTACAGAAACTACACTAATATCGATTCGATTGTATCTTCTGATGTCAACCTTGTTTTTTGCTGTACCAGAATGAATTGTGTTATGTAGATAGGACAAGGTAGAAGTAGACAAAGAACTCTTAACAGCTTTTATTCTTAACTCGCTCAGTCGTACACTAACATCAGCTTTCCACCATCTTATATCTTCTTCTTCTTCTTCTTCTCCTCTCTTACTACTCTCATACACCACCTAGTGGTAGACACAACAAATTTCTCTGTAATTCAATGTCAAACTTTATTTTAAGATATTTTTAAAGCCATCCTTTTGTAATGTGCTCAAGGACAGAAGGCTGCAAACATTAAGCTGTACACCGGTGCAAATAAGATACCTGTGGGTCCATTTTCTATAATGAGGCTCCTGCTTCACCCACTAGTGACAGATGGTTCTGTGACACAAGGATGCAGTTAGATGAAGAACCATTCCCCACTGGTGGACCACAGTGCAGAGAGAGGAGACGAGAGAGGGCAAGGGAGATGGATTTTATACTTTGTCCTTTGGGAGCCAATCACAATTCATGCTTCTGGGTGTTTTTGTGTCTATACCTTCTTACATTCTTTTAATTTGGATACCAAGCCACAACTGACTGGAACAGCATCTTCAGCGCATAGAAAACATCAGCAGATATTAAGAAATACAGAGAAGTGACAAATTACAGTTTCTTTGAGTTTTATTTCACACATTTCTATAAAAAGTATAAGCTAAAGATATACAAAGTAAGTATTTAAATAATGATTGGGGGGGGGGGAATTTATAAATTGCCTGGAATTTCACTGGCCACACCCAGATCTGGTTGGAAATACCAGTTTGTCATTGTGTGGTCAATGGGGATGCAGCTAGTGAGATTTGTTATCCACATGGAGAGACGATGGATCAGTGGAGTGTCTGAACCACCAAAATAACTCCAAGAGATCATTGATGGCTCATCCAGGAAGTCCCAGATGAGCCCAGAACAACATCTGAAGCTCTGCGGGTAAATCTGCAAATCTTAAGTATGATAGATGCAAAGAAAAATCTCCAATGTAACATGACTGAAGTTATTCTGCCAAGAACAGTGGGGCAAATTATTATTCTGACATATAGCTCACTCGTTACTCACAATATCGATCAAGGACATCAAGTAAGGCTGAGGGAGCATAGCAGCACAAGAAATACTGCCACCTACAGGTGTGAGGTAGCATCACGTAAATGTTTTTTTCTATTTTTGCGGAATTGTTTTTTTATTTTAAAACTCACAATTATGCATTAGGAAGAAAAAATATGTTGATTTGTCATGAATTTCCATGAAATCTTTGACAAACTAAGGGGGCTTAAAAAAAGAATGAATTAAAAAAAATTAACCGAAAAGAAAATTACTAGCAGAGTAATTCAAGAGTCAGGTTGCTGCTTTGCCTCCTGTATGGAATAAATAATTATTTACTTCTTTTTTTTTTTTTTTTAAGATAATAAGTGGCAAGATGTGTTGAAATGTGATCAGTAATAACGGAAACAGATATTTAAAATTACTGTTTAAATATCTGGGCCTCATGAAAACTCGGGGAAGTGGCTCATGATATCATTTGTTATTGGGCGAAGCGTGTGCTGACTATACGTTCAGATATGAGATGAATGAGTATTAGGTTGACCTCATTACTTTTTCGCTGCCTTTCCTTCCAAATAGCTGAGTGCTAATCCAGTTATGCTGGGCTTAATGGGAGTGTGTGCATGTGTATGTTAGAGAGAGATAGAGAGAGACGAACAGAGAGAGAGACAGACAGAAGAAGGAACAGAGAGAGAGAGAGAGAAAGTAGACTTCAAAAACCTCTAAGAGCTTTTGTGGCTTTAAGACAAATAAAAGCAACACACACACACACACCACACAGCCTAACACACACTCTGAATGCTGGAATTAAATGAATTTTGCCCAGGGAAGGAATTACATAAACCCGAGAAAATGAGAGGCAGGCTTTCGACATCAGAGGACAAGAGAGAAGACAGACTGTAAGCCGAACACACAAACAGACGCGTCACTTGCTCCGTCGAACTCTTCAGTTTGATGCAGTCGCTCTGCGTGACCCTTATGGGAGCTGCTGCATGTGTGGATGAAAACAGAAAGGATGCATGATGGATCCTTTCTGTTTGTGAACCTATTTTTATGAAGACATGAAGCCAAGCATCTCTAATTAAAAAGTTGCCATTTACATTATTGGAAAAAAATATTGAGGCGACGCTTGATAATTAGAGTAAGAACGCAGTGAAATTTCCAGAGTAAAAGTTTCTCAATTTGAAAAAAATTTTACTCGAAAAAAAGACATTTGGTCGCACTCTAAAGAGAGTAAAATTTACTCTCATAGAAGAGTTGAAATTACAGATTAAAATCAACTCCATTTAGTGCAAAAATGCTGGTTCCTGTGGCAAAAACAGAATAAAACATGATTAGTCTTGGGTTTCAAAGAAGACAGGGTTCTAATAGACAAGGCAAACGGCTTTTCAGGACCTCTTAAATGTCACTTGAAACGAAATTTAAGACCAACTTCACAAGAATTTTAAGACCTACTTCACAAGAAATTTAAGACCAACTTCTTATTTGCAACCGATTCAAATAAACTTCTGTTACATTACACCCTTTCTTCATAAGCCATAGCAACTTACCATTTTTCACTTCTGTTGTGCCTTCAGCATTGTGAAGAAGGTTCTCAAGGTCATCAGACAGTTTGAGGACTTTCTGCTTGTAGACAGTGGGCCACTTCTCCAGGAGCTTTTTAGAGAGGGCTCCCCAAACATCAACGTAAAATCTTGCTCAACCCGGAGAACAGATGAAGTGAAGGTTTTAAAGCTCATTTTTGTGAAACTTTCTCACTGGTCCTATGCCAAGCAGGTTAATTTCTCGCTGCACTGATATAATTTCCTCTACTTTTTTACTCCGATTCTATTGACCAATTGAAACGAGTTCTCTCTCTAATGTATAAACATGACTCTTTTAGATGAAAATAATGTCAACTCTGAAAGAAATACTCTCCTATTTTTCCTGTGAAGCCATAACATGAAAAGGAATACAAAAAGGACCAGTTCAAAAATAATTCAAGAACTAAACCTTATTTCTTTTTTATGTCACGTCCAGTTTCCAATAAAACTAAAAGTGAACAGTGAATATTGTAACATTTGGAGGGGAAAAGGCTTGAGAAAAGCATCTCAACTGTAAAGTGAGATGCTGATCATGATGTGTGAGCATTTTGCTGCAACAGGGACTGGTGCGCTTCACGACATAGATGACGTTATTATGAAAGAATGATAGATAGAAATCATGAAAAGCAACATCTGAAATTCATGTAGGTTGGATGAAATGGTTATGTGTCTTTCTCTAAACTTTGTGGAAATGTTTTTGGATCAACCATAGCTGCTCTGAAATATTCACATGAAAACACGAACATCGTCTTTAGTCGAAAAAAAAAAAAAAAAAACCTGGCTGAAGAAAAAACATTTTGTAGAGCATTCCAATTAAACATTAATTGCATGTGGCCTACAGACAATGTTACAGAAACTGACTTCAAATAGCATCCCTTCTCTGCTCAAAACGAGCTTCCAGGTCATTCCCTTACAACTAAAAAATTCACCAGCAACCTTTTAGCGGCTGATAGAAGTGTTCTTGGGGAGGCTGAGAGGTAGTGTGTGTTTTATTTACTAGCCAACATCATCGTCCGTTTTATGTCTTGTTTTCCAGAAGGTGAAGCAGAAGACAGTCATCGTGAAGACAGGACGACTGTGAAAATAAATGTCTCCTTCTTAGTGGAGGAAAGGGGTGTTTTGTTTTTTTTTTTAATCATCTCTGCTGATGATTAAAAAAAATCATCAGCAGGCAATGAGCTAAACATTGCCTTTGGACATGGATTGATGGCAGATTACCGTTTAATAGAATTCCCAAAGCATCAGGAAAGGGACAGAAATGTCTCAGCTACTGGTGTTCCTTCCAACCTTTCCTTACTTTCAGCTGATTTTAGAGGCCATTATCAACATCTCGACAGCAAGCAGTGGTTTCTGGGCAAAATTAAACTTTTTAACCCAACATACAGAACATTATGTTGGACAGGCGTCTAGCTTCATTTGGGCATATCAGGTCTCCCAATACAATTCCATAACTTCAGATACGATGCCATTGAGTATTGGCCAATACTCCGATTGATTACAGCGCTAATCATACTTTTGTTATGTATTGTATTTCATGGAATGTTAGAAAACACTTGATCAAGCAGCTAAATCCACCCCAAAAGACCAAATGTAACTACAACTAATTGCTGTCTTAGTCCAATGTAAATGAAAATCACTATAAACTTGTATTTATATGTGAACATTTTGGAAAAAATGACAGTAATGCAAGGCACCGTAAGTGTAACGGCAATATTTTGATGCAAAGGAAATGAATTGATGGTTACTGTAAATTAACCCCACTCCACATGTGATCTGCAAGTGGTTTGTGAATGGTGTAGCAGAAAGTAACAAAAACAGCATGAAGCCTGGACATGGTAGTATTTATTTCTTGTTGTTGTTGTTGTTTTGTTTTCATACATTTCCCAAAAGAAATTTGCAGACATTCTTTAATCTCAAATCAAAGACTTTACCTGTTGCAGAAGGAGAAAACGTGTCATCTCTGAACCGCAACGGGGGGTGGGGGGGATAAGAGAAACTACCAGGTCAAAACTTTCAAAAATAAAAACTAAAACAGTGTTTTGTGTGTAGGAGTCTCTCGGTGTTTGTCAGGGAGACAGAGGGATGGAGAGAAACAGAGGAGAGAAGGTAATTACAGTGGGAGGAATAACGCTCACCTCTGGACTTGCGTGGGCTGTTGACTTTACTGTTTCTGTGTGAGAGCCTGTGTGTCTGTCTAAGTACAGTAGATTTGTGTGACTGGAGTGCTACGATAGGCATTACATTTCTCTCTCCAATCCACTGTTTTCCTCTGTTTTTCCTAAACCCATCTCTGCCTCACTCGGCCCCTGCCTCATCTCCTCCTCGTCCTCCCACTCAGTGCACTTAGTATTACAAATCATCCCGCCAACACGCATGCACACGCGTGTGGATGTGTGTGTGTGTGCGTGTGTGCGTGCGTGTGTGTGCGTGTGTGTGCGTGTGCGTGTGCGTGTGTGTGTGTGCGTGCACCCTTAAAGCCAGGGGCCACGCACGCACAAATACACGCACACATATCGCCAAAGGGAAGTGTTGGGATCAGTTGTGTTGTTCTGCTAATACTCTGATTCCACCTGTTACTTTATTTATTCCCTTTTTTTATACAAATCGTTTTATACAGATTTTGCCTTTTGAATCCACCTCTCCAATTCCATCTCTTGGTATTTTTTGGTCTCTATGGTTTCCTTCACTGAAGCGATGGTTTCTGGTATATTTACATAGATGAATTCGATCTTACTCAATAAACCCGTGGCTCAAGAGCCTCCCACACAGAAGGATAAGAAAATGACTAACTTTCAACTTGTAGCAACAGCTTAAGATTAAATTATTGTTTTGCTTCTCTAACATTTCTTTTAATACCAAACAAGGAATTGATTTCAGTTGAATTTACACATCGGGCTTCATAATGAAACTCCATAATAAAAAACGTCATTACATGAATAGGGACAAAAAAAATAATAAATCATGAAAATATAAAAAATATTCTGCCACTGTTCCTTGTACATGATAATCATGTTAAAATGGCAGCTTGAACGTTGCTGATTTTTAAACAGACACCCTGTGCCTGCAGTATTTGAAAATCGATTAATTCCACACAACGTGCCGTCCAAATTCGAAGGCAGACGAAGAGGGAGGTGGAAGAGAATAGTTTTAAATTTAAGTTCAAACCTTGTGGTGTAAATGTTAAAAGTGATGATGTTAGAGTTTTGTCATTTCTATGTTTGTAATATATGTTTTGCTTAATATATTATTAATAAATTAATTAAAGACAGTTTTTTTTTTTTTTTTTTACCAGCTTATGCTGAGTCTTGGTATGGTTGCTAGGGGACAAGAAATGCGCTGAGATAAGATCTGAGAGCAAAGCTGACGCTCACTTCTGGACTCTGCAAGCGGTCCTTGAATTTGGACAGTGATCCTCTGCATGCCCTCGTTTCCTTCACTTTTTTATGCACATTCTGAAATATCGCATTGCTGATGACAGTAGCAAAACGCAAAATTACCTCCTCAATTTTGGTAAAAAAAAAAAAAAAAAGGTTTTACACCAGCTTAATGTGTTTTTTGGCTTTTCTAAAACAGAATTGCATCCATGTGTAGCATCAACGACTGAGTGAATTAGGCTTTGCGTAGCCTGATTTCACAGTTTCACATCAATCCAGATAGAAACACACCCAGTTCACATTTTCAGAGTTTTCACATTTTTTTGCAACATTTTTAAAGTTCACTTAAAATTCTCATGAAACATAGCCATTCCATAACAGATCTACAGCTAGACCCAAGAGCACAGTCCCTGTTTTCCAATTGCTTAAAAAGTTGGCAAACATAAATAGAAACCATCTATGTGGATTTCATTGGACATAAGATATAATTTTAGAATAAACTATGCCTAAACCATTAATTAGCTGTAGCCTAGCTAGCAATAGCTTAGGAGTTAAATCAGGTTAAATCATTACAAACATTTTTGTTCATGAAACAATAAGCATTTTGCATCTCAAGAAAACAATTTGTTTTGTCGCATACTGCTTGGCACGTACAGGAAGTTACCTTTGAGGGCGAGAGCAAAACTTTGCCGCGTTTCCTCGAGGCGCTGAAGTGAAGTGGAGGTAGACGGAGAAAGCTACAAGTGTTACACATGATTACTCACACGCTGACGTGAGTTTTTGCATGGGTGAGTGTTTCATGTACGCACATCTTGTGAAACGCCAGAGCTCGCTCACAGCCTTGGAGGCAAAGAGATTACACAAAGCAGAACACTGACGCTCCCTTATAAATGCCACTGCTGCGTTCAGACTGCTGCATGCTTACAGAGTCATGATGTTGGATAAACTTTATATTTGATTCAGTTCATTCCATTCATGACCAACGACTCCCCGACACTTCACAAAACACAGAATATATGCTATCAAAACAATCGTACAGAACGAATACCGCGATGACCGTGTCATGTTAGTCTTATGCACACTCCGTCAAATAAAGTGCTACCAAGTTTTTTTTTATCTGAGGAAACCCAGCAGATTGCATCACTCCAATTTTGCAGCAATCCCCTCATAGTGACTTTGCAAATGACGACAATGGATGAAGCAGCTGTAGATCCATTAGTGAGAAACACACAGACCCGTATAACCTCTGGGCAAGTAGTGAAACATGCAGAAATAGCTCCTTCGGTGGTTTTTGTCTCTGGGACACACAGGGTTAAGACAGAGTCAAGTGCATCATCTTAAGACTGAGAATGATAAAATTGTAGACTTTCTGCCAAGGCAGAAACTCAGATGTAGCATCTATTAGGAAAAGAACTGAAAGAACCTAAAGTTAATAGTAGACATGACAACCAAAAATGAATAACTGGACTTCACAGAGTCTGGCCTGTTCCCAGTGTGAGTTGGACTCTACCAGGGTTCCCAATTGTCTCCAAACCTATTTGAAGGGTTCATGAAAAAAGATTTCAAAGTGTTATAAAGAAGAGGTTGCCTTGGTTAGGAACCTGAGGATCTCATTTTTGCTTTGCACAGATGATGCTATTCTGTTGGGTTCTTCATTTGGCTGCTCAGAGTGATGCGTCTGGGATGAGAGTCGACTCCTCAAAGTCTAAGGTCATAGTCATCAACTGGAAAAAAGGTGTACTGCCCCCTCTGGGTTAGGGGTCAATCTCTGGCTCAAGCAGTATTCTGGTTCTCAAGTGATGATAGGATGGCAACAGAGATGGACAGACTTACTGGGGCTTCATCTGCCATAACAAAAGTGCTGCTCTGGTCTGTAGTGGTGAAAGAAAGACTAGGGCCAACAACCAAAGCTCTTGATTTACCGTTCCGTCTATGTTCTGACCTTTCTGATGATCATAAACTGATGGAATATATCTGGGTTCCCAATGGCAATACATTTGGAACCTCTTTGCTTGAGCTGGAGGATGTTGCAAGACAGATAGATGTCTAGGTTTACGTCTATGACTAGATGAAGGACGGACAGATTTAATACTAGCCTAAAAGACGGGTCCCACCTACAGAGAATCACTGTAGCATCTCCAGAGTTATGGTGGATAAAAGAAGTCTCCTCCCACTCCAGATGGTTTTTGTAAGTCTTCCTTCTTTCTCACTGAACCATCCGGCAGCTTTTCTAAAAGGTCCCTGTAGGTGAGAATTTAATCTGTGGGAGCATGTCTGTGTAAATATGGTGAAGAGGATTGCATGTGGGGGAGGGGTAAGTCAAGAAAAATAAAAATAAATAAATAAATAAAAAGTGGTATCCACAGACACGCAACCACATTTCATATCCTAGTTGCACTATTAAGAAAGACAACGGACTGGAATTTTGCAGATGGAAAATGCCTTCCAATGACACCTACACATTATGCGCTTTTATTCCGACAAAAACAAACAGAACTGTGAAAAAAGGTCGGCTCTCTCTCTCTAACGGTTCTGCGATTCAATGTAAATCAGCTGCATGCACATCTGGAAAAAGGTGACGAAAAAGTAACGGTGGAGAAAAAACATGTGTAATACTGTTATTTACATCTTGCCTGCTCAACACGTTACCTAGAATAGATCTTTATTCGAAACAATCAGGGGAACATGTGTAATTGTGTTCACTGTATACGTCATGGATTGTGTCACACACAGGACTAACCTGCTGAATGAAACACAGACAATACATGTGGAATTAAAACCCAAACACTAACATATGGAAAAATAATGTAGAGGGAAGAATGCTACAAACAGCTCAAATCCTAATGGTAATAATGGTATAATAATAATAATAATAATAATAATAATAATAATAATAATACAAAATAAGCTGAATATGGTAAGCCCTTAATCAACCTAGAAATGATCAGAATTATTACAATGTGACCCCCAAACAGCAACAACGTAAATTTTTCACAACAGCTTCAAACGACACTTTTCCAATTTGAAGTCGGTTATTATGAGTCATATATTTTCAATTGCTAAATGCCCAAATAAGGAGAATTTTTCATACAGTAAGATATTTAAAACAACTTGTCGAAGTGAGGACGATGATGTCATGGCATTTCTTCAGCTCCAGTGAATTAAAGCCGCATTTAAGGATTTCGCCACAATGGCATTCGGAAGAAATGTGAAGGGTGAGATCATCCCACGGTGGTGGCAGCATCATGTTGTGGGGGGCTTTATGAAGCAAAAGGCGCTGGTGTGCTTCACAGAACAGATGAAGAAATAACATGGTGTGGAAATGAAGCAACATCGACAGAAACATACACACAACAAAAACACTGTGTTAGTATTTATATAGGTAATCTCTATGGGAAATGAGTTTTCATTAAATGAGTAATTTGAAGTGTTAGGTTATCCCTGGCTTGGTTATTGTGAATGGTAGCATTGATGCTGTTATTGTTCTCCTATATCACTCCTTCTGCTCGCTGTCGTCAGTGAAACATGCTGCGGGGATTAAGGAGCTAAAGGGGAAGCAATCATGGCTGAAGTGGGAGTAGGAGAGCGGGCCGAGGACGCTCCCCTGTGGTGTTCAGATGTTTAATGAAACATTCCATGCTCATGTTCTCAGGTCCCTTACTAAATGTCTCACATCTTTGCTGAACGTGTGGCTTTCTAAGAGCTGTCAGAACACCAATATGTCCAAAACGCTCCACTTTAGCTCAACACCAAAAGTCATATTACAAAAATAGAAGGTTTTGAAATCCGGTCTCATGTTTTAGGGTGTCTTTTCTTCTTGATATGATTGACATAACCATAAATTGTGCTCCATTTTCTACGCAACATAAGGTCATAATATTTGGAACAGTATAATCGTTTGAGATGAGAGGCAATTTTGACGTCATCACTACGAATAAAATCTGCATCATAATTCTCTCAGAACATTATTTTAAAAACAAACATAAATACATCGTAGCAACCCTTTTCCTCTTTGTCGAGCAAACGCTTCAGATTTAACTGACGTCTCACCGTCAGAGATCATTTCTGAGTCATATTTATGTTTTTGTATCTTGCTGGTCTAACAAACCAAATGTCATGTTCTCAGGAAGTGAGATCCAGTCATGAACACATTCATGTGCCATGCTGCTCAGATTAAATGGCTGGATTTTATTTAGGGGTAAGAACCAGAGTAAAAAGTTGAATACAAATGCGCGACAACTTTTTTAGAGGGCTGTTTCTGGAAAATTGTAGAAACATTGTCTTGTTTCCCTCTCTCTCTCTCTCTTTCTCTCCGTTTTTGCATTTTGTATTTGTCTGTCACATAAAATTCCAGAATAATAACCAGACATTTGCGTCTGTAATCCGACAAAGTAGGGAAAAGTTCAAGGGATGGTGAAAGTTACATGCAAATGAAGAGAAAAAAAAAAAAAAAAACTTCTCCAATGTCTGGAACTTTAATGAATTCTTTTATTGTAAAGACGTACCTTTGATGTCAGCTCGGGCTTTGTTTGCCTGCTGTTTGCGACGCCGGAGGTGTGATTAATTAGGTCAGGCATGTCTGAAGTACACCTATCCACTTTCATCATTAGCATGAACGTCACCTGCTGGGATCTTTTCTGTTTGTCTATAATAATCTAATAATAATTTACAATTATCTGTTACCACGATCAAAGTGTTTGTATCTTTGCAGACGGTGCTTGGCTTCGTTCGGTTCAGTAAGAGGCAGTTAGGCTAAAGCTGTGCAACTGTGCAAATGTAACTAACACAGGGGAGGAACCCAGATTGTGGCAGAGGACGTGGCCCTACAGCGAACTGGTAGACCTCTTAAATAATATCAGCCCGGCGAGCACGGCGCCAACGCTCATTCGACTAAAATCCGACTGTCCACGACAACGGACCTGACACACCTAAGTTGGAGGGGCACATCCGGTACACTAATGAGCCCTAAACTGCTGTGGACCGGAAGTGACGGTGGGGGAAACGGGTTCATAGGTGTTGTTCAAGGGCCCGCAGTGGCCCTTGAACTTGAATTCACAGCCACTTATGTAAACACTGTTTTTAACTAATACCACCTGGTCACACAAACAAGCAGAGCCCCGGTGTGACTCCGAGACTTTATACAGCCTGAATTCTTTCAGATCATCAAACAAATGCTAATATCAAAGAAAACTGCTTTATAAAAATTCAAGTTTTTATTACTATTATGTTTCTTTTATTGCGGGAGAAAAAAATCTATCCAAACAAACATGGCCCTTAGTGAAAAAGCCCCCAAAATGTAACACTGTAACTGCATAAGAACCTGTATTTACATTTGTGATTTTTCATTCATTTACATTCATATGCAGCATCTTATTACCAAATCAGGTGAGACATTTAATTACAATGAAGTAAAACATGAATCAAAAAATAAAAACTGACTATACATACTGAGCGCTTCACTTACAAACACTGCTGTCTGCACTGGCAGCTCTTGAGAGGACTGTTTTTATTAATCTGTCAAAGTGTATCATTTGAAATATTCCGAGTTTCATAAAGAGTTTAATGACGTGCCAAATTCAAAGGGTTGCTTGACATGAATCAGCGTTAAGAAGATAATTACTTGAATTAAAGTCAGAAAGATGGAATGTGTGGACATTGCCCTTGAGATAATACAGCGCCCTTCATACATAGTCATTGTTCAGATGTGCAAAAAGAAGGAAATCA
Organism: Poeciliopsis turrubarensis; assembly: GCA_010277015.1. Taxonomy (NCBI): domain Eukaryota; kingdom Metazoa; phylum Chordata; class Actinopteri; order Cyprinodontiformes; family Poeciliidae; genus Poeciliopsis; species Poeciliopsis turrubarensis. The sequence goes on along the minus strand of VMRN01000082.1, from coordinate 1,721,310 downwards.
GTCTCATATTGATTGGCTGATCAGAGTCCCTGGGAACCTTTAGTCTGTAATTGTTGACTTCCTGTTGGTGTTAATGTAATATCCCAAATACCCAAGGATAGAAAGTCAAAACGGCAACGGGGAGCAGCGTCTGCTATCACCAAGTCTCCATAACAACCACTAAATTAACACTTTCCTGTCCTGCAGTCATAAACTCAAATATGTAGAGTTTGTCAAGCTCTTCTGGAACTTCAACTCGAGTTGTGTTCTTTGGTCAAATGACGTTATTACTTTGATGACGATAACTCCAAACATTTTGTGGTTTTGATCACAAAAATGCACTCTCATTAAATGTTTTTACATTTCTCCATTGTAGACTATTTCACTGCAAGAAAAGATCAACTTAAATTACTTTAGCCATGAGTTATTTGGATCATTGTGCTGTTTGTGTTTTAGCCTTTTGAAGTCTTTTAGTTTATTTTTTATATTTTGCCTTGTAAATTATTTACTGTTTGTTCACTCTGTTTTCTGTTTTAAAAATTGGACTCACATATGGCTCTGCTGAATTTAGATGTGAAGCTGAAATCAGGTTTTGAAGTCCATTTTAGTAACCAAGGGCTGATAACACTTTCATGCTGTGTAACAAGGACTTGTTTGTACACTAGTGAACACCACACACTTACATTGTGCATCAAAATTGATCTTTCATCTACAAATCATGCTCTTCTCCAAGTCCCTACAAAATATTCTTGTTGGATTCTAGATTTGTCACAGTAACTTCCTCTGCCATGATGTTTCCACATGAAAAACTCAACATCCACTGAAACTTTCCAGAGGAAGTTTCCACAACTTCCTCTGGAAACCAATCCTGCCGTCACTATGACGGCGAACATTGACATTTTTCCTTATCAAAATCAGGATATACTCTCTTTTAAGAATTAAACCAACATATGTCATTATTTACTGTATCATATGCGTCAAACCTAAAAACAACACTCTTAGACTTGATTTATGTCAAAGAATTATTAGCTGCATTTCAAATGTGGGCAAAACTTTGTCAATATTCTGCTAACTCAATTGTGGTTTTTCCATGAAATATGAAACGCAATTAAAATCACATGTAAATATCTTTGTTCACAAGATAAGCGAACAAAGATATTTAAAAATATGCAGTGCCATTATCCTCCTAACACTTCCTCTTGCTTTCTTCATCAGCTCCATCAGTAGTTAAATCTGGTCGTTGATCATGTGACTCATCTGGTGAGAGTAAAGCACAAAAGTTGAGATGGTTAGAAAAATATATCTTTTATAAATGAGTGTGTTTCCATTAAACACATTTATGTTCGTAAATATAGTGTGTATATAGTCAATGGAAATGCAGATTCATAATAGTCTGACAACATGGAGGCTAAAAGTTTTTAAAAAGTAACCTTCTTTCTTTAAAGGAATTTAACAAGAATTTAATAAGAAACAAACTCACCAATATCTACCAGTCCGGAAAACCTTACAAAGGCATTTTCAGAGAAATACAGAGATACTTAATATCCACACATGGGGAAAACACAGAAAAGGAGAATCTTTTGGCCAATAAAACTATTTCAAGAAAACGTCAACTCGTCCAGATCCACATCCAAAGCAAGAAGGTTCATGATTCAACAACAGAAACAGACAAACGTTTTCGAGAGTAGCCTAATTAAAGGAAGGATTTTAATCTGATTAGGATCCTGGCACATGACATAAAAATAGCCAGGAATGGATAAAAAAAACTGTCAGTTACTTTTCACTCCATGGTTGCTTATAGAGGTTTCTTTTTCTTACTAAACAAAATCATTTGAAAACCACATCTTGTATTTATGCAGCTCATATTTCTCTCATATTAAACGTCATTTGATGATCTGTACGTGGGACATTCTTGTACGTACAACTTCTCCTGTGTTGTGTTCTACATGTGGGCTCGTAAATTAGAACTCAACACCACACCGAAACCTTAAAGTGTATACCAAATCTTGCGAAGTATTTTTGTGTCGTCTAGTACACTTGAATGACTCGGTGTGTAGTAATGGCGCTTGTCGGTACGCTCGTAATGTATGAGAAATTATAAAGCCGCTAAAAATCTGACATTGCTCCATTTTTGTCCACATTTTGTGAAGAAGGAAGTTGTGCTGGTCTTCATAAGTTTTGTGTTTATTCCTTTTGGTTTCTCATTTCTTGGTGCAGCTTTTCAGTTCCTTTGGGTCGTTAGGGTTAGACGGTCCAATGTTGGTGCGAACTACAGCAGCTGAAACTGATGTACCGAACTATCGAGCGTGAAAACACCCTAACATACAAATAATTTATGGAACTCCAATAAATATAAACCTAAAACCCCAAGAAAAGAACAAGATCATAGCCCAAGCCTGAGGACCAGAACACCATTTTTATACAGCATGTTCCAGTATGAACATAGGACCTGCAGACTTGTTGTCAATGGAAACGTGCTTCACACTGTAGGCGTAGCAGTCAGTTCCAGTCCCGTGTTGTGTGTGATGTTTTACAGAGGAACTAAAGAGAAAACCTTCACAGTGATTACTCTGAATTGTTCGCATGAAACAGGATTGATGTAAATATTGTGCGATCGGGGCTGTTTTGGCATCTTCAGTGCAAGACCTGGCAACCCACTTCAATTTCGCATTTCACAGGAGAGACGGACTGTAAGCAGTCAACTTCCAATCGATGTGACAGGAGAGCAGCCCAAAGAAAGTTCCTTCTCTTCTCTTTAGAACTTCCTACCTTTCATCTGAGCTGTGACAGAAAGGCTGGCTGAAGTAAACACCTCTCCTACACTCATCTCTGTTTGTTCCCGGCTCTTATCTAACCCTGCTGTCAAATTGAGCAGCAGCAGCGAGCTGAGTAAAGAGCCTGCGGGCTCATGCAGAAAACCTACAGTACAAACAGTCAACTTATCTGACTAACTGCTCCTCACTTCTTCACCTCAATGAAGCAACGCCTGAAAATAGAAGAAGTGCCTTCAATCTCCAAAAGGACAGGTATTTGTTACAGTGAATCCTGTAACGATGTACATATCGCACAATAATTTATTTGCGTTGACTAAATCTCAGAACAACGAACAAAAAGTTGCTTGAAAACAATCAGACGTTTGCATCAGTTTTCCCCTTTTCAAAACGGTAACAAGCAAATAATTTTCCTTTTTCGTTCATGGGTTGATGAGGTGATGGGTTGTAGAGCTAAAATGCTTCTCCGAGCATCTGATGAAAACCCATTTCACGCAAAGTTCTCAAACTTCAGTTGGAATTCTTGAGCAATAGTTTTCAGAGAAATGTTACAGGTCAAATGTGAGGCACCTCTTACTTTCTATAGGAGCCAGGGAACATCTCCTGGAAATCCTCCAACGGAGAGCTTGGGTCAGGAGTCACTGTGATCTGGTGTCAAAGGTCAGCAACTGTCTTAGCGTCATGTTTACGTGAAACCAGTGCTACAATGAGAGAAACTGTGCTTTCTGCAGCTTTTAATCAGTCTCATACATTAACATAGGGGAGCTGTAGAAGTAATTTACTGGTTAGTGTGAAGCTTCGCCCTGAGGCTGTGATGTGCGAACATCAATGTGCTTTGCTTGCTGACACAGAACGAATGAATTCCTAATAACAATGCGGCACAGTACTAACAATCGAGCATATAGCCCATAATTATAAATGAGCTATTTTTCTCATATGCAACTCCAAACTACACCAGAGAGTATCCTCAGTCACCAGAGAGCAGGAGATCAAACAGCCAAACAAGCATTCATCATTGTGGTTGCTATGCAACACAAACAACCCATGAGCTGTCTTCTTAGTTTCACTGATCTGAGCTCTAATAACATTAGAATAGTAAAAAAAAAAAAAAAAATGACTGTCAGTGGTTCTCCACTTGCTGCCGAAGAGGAACATAAAAAGATAATTGTGAATTAGTATGCTGCTGACACTTCATAATAAAAACGAATGATATAATCATAGCGAAAAGATTAATAAACCAAACCACCAACAGCAGCGAGACGCAGACATCTTCACACCCAGTGAACGTCTTCGCATCTGGTTCCAAACACAAACTTCCGCTGGATGTTTTGGTTTTATATGAAACACAACAACACAACAGAGAACATTTATTTAATTTAAAGAAAGCTGCACTATGAAGCTTGCCAGAAATTGCGTGACAAAGCTCTTTGCTCATCAAAAGAAGATCCTGGATTCAAAAACCTGAAAAAAAAAAATTATTATTGGTGTTCATAATGTATTTATTTTAAAATTAAAACATTCATTTAGAGAAATGGTCATTTTACTATTTACAAGGCGCTGTGGCTTAGTTGGTCAACGGGCCTGTCTAGTAAAAAGGAGATCCTGGGTTCAAATCCCAGCAGTGCCTTTGATTAAGTGTTCCCCTTTGGTGGTGGATGTATGCAAAAACTCCTCGAAAAAGTTTAAGATCAAGGGCATAATGTTGTTAGTTTTGGATTTCTACCCATTGGTAAGTTTCAGTTTGACTTTGGCAATTTGTAACACAAAGTTGGCAGATGGACAAGGATGTGTCTCAGGTCATAACACCTCCCTCCTACCTTAAATATTCTGGCTTCCATAACATTTGCATTTGGAGTAGAGGCACAACATCTTTGCCAGCAATAAAGAGAGTTTTGCTTCTGTGATCGATGCTCTTCTTACCTGCGAGTTTAATTAGACATCCATGTCTTAGTAGGTCAGCAACTTCCAGGCAAAGGAAACACGTTGGTTAAATTGAAAGATTCCATTAGGCCTGAATCTACCAGCAATAGGAACAAGTTGGGACTTAACTGTCCTTTCCTTCACCATATTGTTTGTATAATGACACTGCTGCCCACCTCTACCTACAGTGGCCCAGTTGGACACACTTCTGTCAATAAATTGATTCTCCCTCCATGCATGCATACCAGGACAATGACAGCTGTCCAATTAAACCGCCTGGTTGAGCTGTAACTATATCTCAACTTAACTGTGCATGGACACACTGTGATACCACGAAAAACGAGTCCAAATGGTGTGTTAGTGTTCGAATAGCAGAGGGCACTCGTTTTACTCTATCGATTTAGCAGAGTTTACATACTCTGCTGTCACACGATTTCTATAGTCTATGAATAAGTATTTACCCTCTACAGATTTAACCTGTTTCCTTTCAGAACACCAAATAAACTTCCATAACAGGTAAAAACAGCATGAATAAATCCAACATGAAGTTTTCAGATGTCCGAATGAAAATGTATTTTTCCGTAGTGGTGTGCAAAAACTTGTCATAAAAACACAGTTTCACAACTGTGGTGTTTTCATGAAATCAGAATTAAAATCGCATGTGAAGAAGTTTGTTCACACAATGTCGTTTCAAAAACATGACGCGTCGCGAGCCTCCGGCTACTTCCTGTCATCTTCTTCTTTGTGGTTTGTACCAGTGGCAACATCCAATTGTTGATCATGTGACTCATGTGATGTGAAATAAAAAAACAAAAAAACACTTCATCCCAGTGGCAAACCTTTTAATGAAAAATGGGTTTTTCCATAATTGCTGTATTTCCATAAAGCAAATTTATTTTCAAAGTGTTAACTACATAACTATATGGCCAATGGAACTGTTTCTATAGTTAACCATCACCAAAGCATCAGTCATTAGCCCTCACCCAATCTATTTCAACCTATTCACACAACTAATTACCAACATGCACAGTCTTACAGAAAGAACCCAACCAGGGATTCTAACCCAGGACCCTTTTGCTGCAAGGTAACATTGCTACCAACTGTTCCTCCGTGCAAATTGTCTTTTAATTAATTGGATTAATTGCTTAGAGAAATTAAGAAGATGCTGGAGGATGCCCTGCTGCTGCTTGTTCCTCCTCAGTTTGCTTCCCTTTGTCGTACGCGGCGTTCCCCTGCTTTTCTCCTCGTTGCTGGGGGGTTTCCTGCAACATTTTCCTCTTCCATGACTGGGCTTCATTCTGCTGTTCAGCCGAGGCTGTTTAAAAGCTTTCGATTGGAATGGGACCTATTTTAAGTTGTGTGCATGGTGAATTATTTAGTATTAATTGAATTTGTTTCTGGGTCAATTGATTTCTTAAAAGTAAAATTACTGGCCTCCCTTATTGAGTTCTTCTGCGGGGGGTTTTTTTTAATTTTTTTTTTTATTACACTTGAATTTTCAAAGTTACCTGAGTAAATACAAAATGCTTCTCAAAAAAAAAAAAAAAAAAAAACATTAATTTATTGATGTAAAAATGTAATTGCACACTTACTACAGAATCTTGGGAATATACTATAAATTGTCCCAAACTCAAAAATACCAATCCACTGTTATAGCGATGCACTGACAATCTGAAATACTCTCTGATGCCCACAGTAATGTGACTGATCTAAACTTGAAAAGACGATTCTTGATTTACAAGATTTTAATGACAAAATGTGAACAGACTCAAGCATTCTGAAACACATAGCTGGAGACAGAAGAAACATATTAGACATTAATATATAAAATAAACAGAACATCAGTGAGAAAAAGTCACACAGTGGTGTTCCAGTTTGTCTGAAGCTAAATGTTGAATGTTTTGCCTGCAGGTGTCATGGAGACTTCTACCAGAATCCGGCCCATAGGAATGGCTCTGAAACAGAGCTACAGAGGAACAGGCCAATTATCCGACCGCACTTTGATATCTGCTTACACACCGCTGCTCAGTCACGATTCAGAACCATGAAACACTGATTAAAAATGTGGTCATCTAAGGCTGGAAAGTCTTTCTGATAACTAATGTTGATGTTCTGCAGGATGAACAATAGAGAACAAAAAATAATTAGGGAAGCAATCGAACCTTGAGCCTAAGAAACACAGTGCAGCCCCGGCGGTTACATGTGAAACAGAAGTAAAATCACATTAAAGTCACCAAAAAAATAAAAGCAGTGGCTGCAAGACGGCTGCGTTTACAATCCCTTTGGTTGTAAACCCCTTAATCCAACATGTTGCATCGTTTAAAGTCAAATTTAAGGCTTTTAAACTGGGACTTGATGGGAACAAGAGCAATGTTTAGCACCTTCAGAGCAAAAAAAAAAAAAAAAAAAACTACCTGTAGTTCAATGAAAAAATTACAAAAAAACTGATGTTTTGTCTCAGAAAACAACCCTAATTTCTGAAATAGTTTCCTGCAGTGGAAACAAACTTTGTCCTTTTTGTGTTGACTTTGATGAGGGCATATTCTTTAAGTCTCATTTAAAACATGTTTTTAATACATCAAAAACTGCAAATGTCCTGTTGCAAAGTGATGCAGAGAAGTGAGTCCATCCGTGCTTTTCCTAACCTGGACAGAATATTTGTATCTCTTGATTTTTTTTTGGTTGCTTTGATATAACAAATGATTAGTCACTTGTTATGTAAGCGGAGTGACCACATACTAGTAAACTATAGATTAGATAAGAGGCCGATTTTTAGTTGCATTAATAATCTCTCAGATCCGAGATCTTACGTAATTCTGCCAGGAATGGTGCCGTTATGAAAGATCAATCCAAGTCTCAGGATCAGATAGTTTGTGTTTTTCTGTGTTCGGGGCAGAACTCAGGCAGAATCGACGCTCTACGCACCGAGGGTAGGGAACATTTTTATCATTTCCCAAAGGCAGCGCAGACAGAGAAGTTGACGGTGCTTGACTGTTTTGCATAATGAAAGAAAAACAAAAACTTGTACTCCCCAATCCCAGGAACAAAGGATGGGGTCGAACCCCTGCGGTTACATAAACATGTTGGAATTATTCTGCAAATAGAGAAAAACAAACATGGATCCAGTGCATGATGATTATCTGTTTCATGCCATAATCAACCATAAACTCATTTTATTGACCAGGGTATGAAAATATCATATACAATATAGACAGAAAGAGCTCTAATAATAGTTATACACATAAGAATATACTCATAAACATACCACTGAAGCTACTTTAATGCTACTAGCACCACCTTGTGTACAGTCTTTGTATTTCCATGACTTAAGAAACTGATTGTGTCATCCGAGTTCAGCCCATCACAGCAGGTGGAGCAGGTGGAGCATTCCCTGTTATTATTCCTGAACCATCCCTAATAAAAGCACAACGTACCGATGTGTGGACGTGGAAAGAGAAGCTTCTGCAGGCACCAGATGTGGATCCTGGGGTGAAGCGGACTCTCCAGCCTCTTGACCCTGCAGACCCTTCATCTAGTTTCTAGAATCCACTTCTCTTCACAAATAGTCTCCAAATCCTGAAGGTTTTGATGCTGCTGCTTGGCAACCGGAAGTTTCAGCTCCTTTTACAGATTTTCCGCAGGGAGATAGTTGCAGGTTCTTCTTATTGAACTCACCTTTGCACTCTTGGCTAAATCTACTGGGCCAAGTTCCGATTCAAGACAATTCAGCTCAGTTCAATATATATGTAATTGTCTTCTAATTGTTTTTGCAGATGTTGACTGTGAGGAATCTCCTGTAGCAGTCTGTATCACCACAAATCTGAAGAACCCCCTAACAGAAAATCATGAAGTTAATCCACAAAGCTCCGAAATGTAGACTTCAGACTGTTATCTGTTATTTCTTCATTTTTTGGGAATTATGGAGCCATTAGCGGTCTCTTTCATACTGACCACCTCATGGATTGTCTTGCTGTTTGTTCCAGTGTTTTACAGGTCAGCGATCTAGTTCCAGTTGGAGAGCTTTAAATGGAAGAGGGTAGTTCTGGTAAACTACAACCTAAATGTGTTCTGTGAGATTGGAAGTTTGTGACTGTGGAAATCATTGGAGTACATTGAACTTGTAAAACCAAGCAAACTTTCTCCAATCTGTTCTTTGAGCCACTGCTAACTTTTTTCCAAGTCAACTACTAACTTCAACAAGGCATTTTGTCCAAACAACTACTACTTACTGGGTAGTAAGTAGTACTATCTATTCCCTTTATATATGAATGATGGGTGGCACATGATAAACTTCATTAAACTTCATCTTCTTCTGTGTTTGCCTCAATGAACGTCTAAAAAAAACCTTTGAATATTACAAATGCCATTCTGGTAGGCTTCCACGTTGTTGGCTAAAATGGGCTTTTGGAGCTGGGGCAGGACAGAGCACACAGGTATTGTCTGGCCCATTGATAAAAAGGGAGAATGCTGACTGTGCTGAACTGCAGTCAGTCTAACTACATCCACACCCAGTGTGTAGCTGCTAAAAACCCCGAACCCAAACAGACTGCCCAAGCTGCCCCTGGGCCAGGCAGCCTGTGGCTACATGGTGCCACTAAGCCCCCCGTTGGCTAGCCAAAGCCCAGAGGGATTACACTAATGAATACAATGGGAAACCAGTGATGGTGAAACAAGGGGCTTGTGAAAATCACCAAACATCTTCTAACACACTACAGCTGAGAGCATGAACATTTATAGCACTTGTGGGCTTGATTCTGTTATTTGAACTCTTGCACTGAAATAACATGTTAAAAAGTCCAAGACAGTTGTGAGGCAATAGTACCGAAAACCTGTTCAGGTACAGAAAAGGGAGTCAAAGCAATGCTCCCATCTCAGTAAAAACCACCTGCAGGTCTCCATTTTGGGGGTTCCCTTTGTGTCAGACATGTTGCCTGTAATGGATTCGGACCTAATTTTAATTTTTACATCTCTTGGATCATTCAATGTGCTCTACGGGCATTGAAGATCAAACGTTATCTAAAGGTTTTTGTTGCATCAAAGCACGTCACAAAATCTGACGTCTCACTATCAAACAGATTTGTGTCATAACTTCCACATACAAGGGTGGATCTGTACCAAACATGCATCTGAACTCCCTGTGCATTTTTGTTACCACCTCTTAAAGTTAAAAGACGTTCAGCTTCCCATTCACTATGACTGACTCTGTTGGTGGTTGCTGCGCAACCATTGATCCTGGGAATCGTTGTACCCAAAGCTGGTCGACGTTCAGCCAGGCTGCAGAATAATCCGGCAGCATTATGTCACTGGCCTGCTGAACAGATGTGAACAGGTTCAGATGCTGTTTCATGCAGGTAAAGTCGCTCTGTGTGTCTGTAGACCAGATTCCTGGCCTTTTTGTTCCTCACGTAGAATTCCTCCATCCACCCATAGTTTGTTTTGGCAGCCATGTGAGTCTGGTGTGTTTGGAGGGCATTGGGTCGCTCCAGGGTATGGTAGTAATGGTTCCCCCCGCCCCCTCACGCCCCTTCTGTCACCTCTGATTCTGCTGACAGGGACCAACCCACCATGAGATAATGTCATTCCAGAGGGATTGTTGTTAAAGCCCGTCTTTCTGGTCCTCAGGTATATAAAGAGGTGTCAGCTGTGGAGCGGGGGACGAAGCACCGTGGAAACATTCTTCACTCACAGATTTTTATTGTCTGCCTCATTCTCCTATTCCTGCTCCGTCTGCAATTTCTGTCCTACTGGACTCGTGAGTTCTGCAGGTGGACCTGCCAACCTGAGCAGCAAACATAGACCAAACTGCCTCCAATCACAATGGATATTGCCATCCAGCACCCCTGGTTCAGACGTGCCCTGGGATCCATCTACCCCACCCGACTCTTTGACCAGTTTTTCGGAGAGGGAATGTTTGACTATGACCTTTTCCCCTACACCACCTCCACCATCAGCCCCTACTACAGACACTCACTTTTCCGCAACCTTCTGGATTCCTCCAACTCTGGGATCTCTGAGGTAAGCACAGTTCAGACCCTGACAGTTGAGAACAGATTAACAGTCCTTAAGCTCTTTATATTCCTCTTAATGTTAGCCGGCGTGAAACGCACAAGGTCGTTCCACAGTGCTGACTGAACCTCTCTATCCGTGTGTTTCTCCAGGTGAGGTCTGACAAGGACAAGTTTACAGTCTACCTGGATGTCAAGCACTTCTCCCCCGATGAGCTGAGCGTGAAGGTGACTGATGACTACCTGGAGATCCAGGGCAAGCATGGAGAAAGACAGGTGATGCTCTTGATTGTTCTCCAATCAGGACTAACTTTTGGTGAGAATGACAGTTCGACAGCATTCAAGTCTGATGTCACTAGAGGGATACCAGAAAAGGAAAAAAAGAAGGAAGAACATGAGAATATTAGGGAGAGAAAACGGAGAACACAAGGAAAAGACAGATCAGGAAAAAGGGAGCGGAGGTAAGAATGGCAAAAAGGGGTAGAAGGATACAAGTAGAGCAAGTGATTTTGGTATTAAGTTCCACAGAAAAATATCAATGAATAGGTGACTCAGACTGGGTCCACTGTACTGGATAGCCCAAATCAATTTGGTTTACTTCTTTGGTACTAACACCCAGAAAAGTCATCTCAAAGCCCAGAAAAACAAATAGACCAACCACATATCAATCAGAACAACCATCTTTTGAGATTGAGCTATGGCAAAGTTTGGTCCTAATATTTCTTCCTAAAACATATATTTATAACCCTAAACCCATACATCATGGCACCGACCGCTTTGGTTTTCAGGACGACCATGGTTACATCTCTCGCGAGTTTCATCGCCGGTACCGCCTGCCCACTTCTGTTGACCAATCAGCCATCACCTGCACCCTGTCAACTGATGGTCTGCTGACGCTGACTGGTCCGAAGCTTTCCGGAGGAAGTGAATCTGGTCGTGGTGAGCGTAGCATCCCCGTCACCCGTGATGACAAACCCAATGCTGCTCCATCCTCATAGATGAAAAACGGTTCAGTTCCCCAAGAATCTGCTAGTCTGGGATGGAAAACCAGAGCTTTCTTCTTCTACAGCCCCTAAAAGGATACCCTTGTTCTTCTTCCTTCATTTTTTCTAGTTACTCTATAGCACCCTCATCCAGAACTATAGTATCATTGTTTTTAAGTATAACATAGATGAGTCCTTAAGGGTTGCTAAGTAAGATGCTCGAAACCCTTTCTTCTTTTGTCCTGCCCTGTAATGTAGCGTAGACCTTGTTCAGTGAATATCTGCTAATAACATATAATAAAGCTGTATAATTAACAAATTGCAACCAGTCTATTGATTTATTGCCAAAGATTCAGCTGAACTTGGGATGCATGAATAACAGAAAGACTAAGTGGTCTGTAATCAAATGTTTTTCATGGTAAAGTAGATAAGTACAATTCCAACATCCTTGTAACATCTGGTTCTTTCCTGATTTGGTAAGTTCACCATCAGATTTATGACAAAACATAATGTAGAACACTCCACCATCTGACTAACCTGATCAATACCAGGTTTGCCCAATGTAACTATTTCAACATCAGTGGGCTGGACCCGACATATGGAGTTGGCAAAAATGCATTTCAGTCCTGGCTTTAAGTGTTCTGCTAAAGATGACAAAAGATACTTCAAGAGTATGGTGTTTGTCAGCTTGTAGTTCATAAATGATAGGATTGCCACCTTTTTCTGACACCTGCTAACAAATTTAAAACTCACTCTGCACGCAAGAAGTTTTTTTTTTTTTTTTTAAACATCTGGGTAGAGTTCCTTTTAACATCATTGGTGACCAGTTTTAACATCTTAAATATTCAAAACTCCAAAGAACAACCATTCGAAATTAATCCAGGACAAAAAATCTTGTTCATGTTGTATTGGTGCAAAGATAAGTAGGTGTACTATGGATGGATGAGTCCTGGGATGTGCATCTGAACAGCAGAACACCAACAGAAACACAATTTTCTGAGGAGTGTAACCATCATCTTTATGGTTAATAAATCAATTCAACATACCATGAATATGAATGAAGAACAGTTTAACTGTAGCAATAGAAGTAAAAAAAAAAATCAATCAATTCAGACCCCTTCAGGTCAGCTCAAATCTAACTGAAAGACCACAATGGGTGACAATAAGCAAAGTGAAGATGCAGAATCCAGAGTTCACACTTCTGGGTTTATCTAACCAGACCTAGAAAACACACACACAGCTTTGTAAACACACGGAGAAGAGCCAAATGTTTCACGGATTTCCATCTTTACAGCAGGGTTGTATACCTCGGAGGGCCTGCAGGTCCTCCAGGGTTTGCTGAGCCGTGGCCTTCAGGCTGGGCTGCAGGCTGGAGGTGAGCCGGCCAACCCGAGCCTGGAGCTCCGGATCCAGCAACGAGGAGCCGAGAAGCAGCACAACATCCTCCTCCAGCAGCAAGGACTGGAGGAGGCGCAGGCAGTGGAGACACACCTCCCAGTGCTCATCTGGCAAGGGGCCAATCAGAGGGCAGGATTCTAAACTACAGCAGTCCATTCCTACAGAATGTCAGAATTATCAACCCTACCATCCAGCAGCATCCAGATGAGTGGGATGAGATCTTTATTCTCAATGATGAACTTCAGTCCTTTAATGCTGATGCTCACATTATACAAAGCCATCAGCATCAACCTGCAGCAAAACACCAGCATGCGGCTCGAGTCCAGGAGTGTCGTAGTTTAAGTGGTTCTGATAACAGCTAAAGTTGGGTACCTACACTTTCAGTTTGGGGAAGATGGCAGGCCTCATCAGCTGCAGCAGCTTCATTAACGTGTCCAGGAGGACATGTCCTGAGCTGGACAAGAAGTCCCGCCCAGATGTTACTGCTGCGATATCTAATAGGAGGAAAAACAGTAGTTGTTTAACATTCAGTCAAACTACATATATATATATTCCAGCATATTGGACTCACTTGTGATTGTCCCAACCAGAGCCAACACAAACTGATGCGCTTGAGAGTTGTGGTCCCCGGGTTGAGTTTTTATCTCATCGTCCATGGACTTAACAAAACTCTCCAGGGTCTGAGCAGCAACAGTCAGGAAGGAGGGGAGCTTTCCCTTCGCCATGGAAACACGGAAAATATCAAAACGGAAACAGTAGACGGCAAAATCTGACATCTGAAGTAAAGTATTATATTGTAGCTGAATCTGAATGTGCAGTGTGTTATGAGATAAAGACGTCAATCAGCGGTGGTTGTCATGGGGATGACAGCACACGGACTCACGTCAGCCAGCCAGGTAGTCACCGTCTCCTCCATGGACGAGCCGCTCCATAGGAGGCTGCAGGCTGCGGATCCCAGGGTGGAACAGAAGTCGGCCTGCTGCTGCAGCTCCACTCCGCTCTGCCACAGCTGCTCACGCAACAGTAACTTCTCCTACACACACACACACACACACACGCACACACACACACAAAATATACACAGGGAACTAAAAGGATGGATGCTACTGTCTTGTCTTTAAAATGTTCCACATTTTGATTTTGCTTTTTGTTCCACAAAGGTGGAACAATAAAGTACTGCTGAAATAAAGCTAAATGCAGTTTGCTACCAGTCCAGTTGGGGGCGCAGGAGGTTTTATTTAGCAATTAAGTTGCTATGGAGATGAATGGAGCTAAATCCAGGACAATCGTACATGAAATACATTTGGTTATTTTTCTTCTCTCTGCCACTTTCCTTCACATGAATTCCTCCCCTCCGCCGCCCCGGGCCTGACCCTTTCCTGCTCTCACCTCTCTTTCTTTCTGACATTCAGACTGTGCTGCCTCCAGCCGGGACTGAAGATGTGAGCAGTCCTGTCTCAGCTGATTCTGTTCCTGCTCCAGGTGTTCCTTCTCTAAACACAGAGCCACATTTACTGACTTCCTCGAATATGACACAGGCCTAAGAAAACAAGCTCTTTCTTTCCGTACGTAGTGCTCTGATGTGACAAGCTTACGCAACTTTGAATAAGCAGCGTCAAAACACAGAGCATCTCTTCAGAAATCTTTTTCCCTGATTTATGCTACTGCTATTGCTTCTTCCTCCCTCAGCGGCATTTCAGCTCTTGTTGGTACATAGATGAGTTTCTCACACACTTCTCACCAAAACCCATTCATATCTGGGAAGGGGACCAGATATGAACAGAAGGCGTGATTGGTTTTGGTCTTAAGGTAGTGCCATAAATTAACTCAAATATTGTGAAATAACAAAACAGGGTAAGTTTTTCCTTAATCTCTCTTTTTCCCCAAAGGTTTTTCTTCAAGCATCACACAGTGTGTTGGATCTTTGGCTATGGCAGCATACTTGTCTCTGCTCTCCGGGCTTTGTGAAGCATTTCAGTCAGATCACCATTCAGGACTCGGGGCAGGAACTCCCTCAGCTGCATGACTTCTGTGGTTAATTTCTCTAAATCCCGCTTCCGCACTCTCACAAACGCATCCTGTAGGGGAAAAAAAGGAAAGAAATGTTCAGTAAAGGCAACACTAACGCAGAAAAATACAACTTTATTGGTTTACCTAGTTTACCTTAGCCATGTGATTGTGATCCACGGATTTCCCGCCATATAGAGACATCTTCAGCTCTGATGATTACAGAAGAAAGAGTTCTCCTATATTTTTAATTTTTTTTTTTTACAATACAATAATCAAATCAGTCTAAATATATGCAACAGTAACATTCAGGTTAGCTAGCTAACAGTTTTGTTAACTGGATAGTAAGAAATATTGAAGTGAGAAATTAACTGAGTTAATAAGCCCGACATCACTCATTATTTCAAAGATAATAATGTAATAACAATAATAATATTTGCCTACATGTGAAAGAAAGTGCGGCTGACACCTCAGTGACGTCCCTCATCGATTACTTACCAGAGTTGTCCAAACCCAGACCAAGTACCGCCAGAAAGCTCCAGTCCGGGTCTTTGGATTCTCCGCACGTTCAGAGAGGCTTATGTAGCGTTCAGTGTGTCTCGGATATGGCACCTTTTTGAATTGAGATAATGTCCGTGCTTTTCATCTTCGACGTACAAAATAGATTTAAGTTGCAGTGTTTCTTTTCTGTTCATTGCAAATATGCTTTCCAAAGTAATGCAGATTTCTCACCGTGAGTTGCAGCAATGGTCAAAATTATTGTACTTCTTAAAATATTACAAATTTAAAAAAAACTTTGTTAAATATGCAATACTTTTTATTGAAAATTTCTTAACTGGTGGCTAGGAAACTGTTCAAATCCATAAATTAGGCATCCCCCTCTTTTAATAACATTTATTTTGATTTTACTTCAGGTGTTGGAAATACCGAGTTTCCGGCTCCAATTGAAAGCAGCATTATCCCCCTTTTCTTTTGTGTTTCAAACTCTCGGCTGAGACCAGAAGTGACCCAGAGAAACGCTGTAATCCACGCGGCGTGAACAATTGTCTTATGTCGGTGGGAGTGGGAGCCGAGTTGTCTCGCGATGAGGGCTTTTTTAAGCAGTTTCCCATCCACCGTGCGTGCCGGGATGGAGATCTTATGGCTTTGATGTCATTGTTGGAGCAGCTGTCAAACCAGGCTCATCTGACCGCTGAGGACTCCTGCTATGGATGGACTCCCATTCACTGGGCTGCTCACTATGGACAGGTAAGGTTTTGATTTGCGGAAGTTATTTTTTTTCTACATTAGAGAAAATAAAAAGAATGCCTCTTAGTATTAGAAATATTTAGTTTAATTTCAGCCACATCGTCTGTAGCTGTGTGTTTAACTTGGGCTGGAACAGCAACATAAGCCGTTTGTATGAACTTAAACGTGTTTGTTTTATTGAGCGTCTATGTGTTGGTTGCTTGTCAATAAAGTTTTGTTATGTGAAAGAAAAAAAAAAACAAAAGCCTAACCAACCCCGCGCCCTCAGTGGTCCCCGCTGAGCCAATCACTGCTTTGGCGCGAAGCCGAAAACCGGAAATGCTGTGTTTATATACAAATACAATTTAATAAATAAGAATTTGATTTAAAAAAGCACTTTTATTTAATAATTCAATTTATGACATTAGACATAATCACCACAATTGAGCTCTCTTTGCATTTTTGAAATTGTCGATTTCTAAACTTTTTTTTGGCAATAAACAAAACATTAAAAACACAAACATGATGAGCTTTTCACAATTACTGTTCCTAAATAATAACACTTTAAATTTAATAATTTGCTATACCTGATTTTAACAGCAAAAGACTTATGCTATGAACATTGTTGAAAACAAGCAAACATACAAAAAAACTGTGAAATGTGAGGATTTAAAGTTTAAAAAAAAAAAAAAAGAACCGAAAAACTGGGGCTTGTAACAAATTCCGTTAGTGAGAAAGGTTTAATTACAAGGATTTTAATTTTGTTTATTTTTACAAAACAACATAATAAAAAATACTTTTTAATGCTTTCTCAATTTAAACTATTTCCAGACTTATTCCCTATTCGGTTTTCTAAATGTAGAATTCTTCTTTGTCTTTTCTTCGTCATGACCTCCATCTCTCCCTATTCAATTAAATGCACCAAAAATTTGTGCAAACACAAAATGTCTATTATTTTCTAATCAATTTATCAAGGTGCAATTCTATATTTACCCGTAACACACAGTATAAGATGTAATGATTTAACAGAATTCATAACTAACCTATTCACACTAACATTTTTAAATGATTAATAAAGTAAAGAAACAAATCTAAAACACAAAGTTTAAGTTGAGAAGAAATTTGTGTGCATCTGGAAAAAACTGCCTTGTATCCTTTTCTCTTTAACTTCCCTAATTTTCTTTCCTTCTTTGTGTCCTTAATTTCTTCCTAACCTTGATTCCTGAGGAATGTCAGACCCTAACCATAACCTCTGGGTTGTTGCGCATTTACACTGCAAATGTTGCTTTGACAAGATAAAGAGGTTAAACCTCCAGGCGTCCCACATTAAGACATAACCTTAAACCAGGCGGTGCCGCCCGGAATACAGACTTTTAGGATTCCTCCGTGTCACTGTTTGATGTTGTGTTCGACCAGCTGGAGTGCGTGGTGCACCTGGTGCAGATGGGATGTGAGGTGAACACGGTGACTAGCCGCTTCAACCAGACGCCGACTCACACTGCTGCGTTCGGAGGGCACCCTCACTGTGTGGTGTGGCTCACTCAGGCCGGCGCTGACATTAACAGACAGGTGCGTCTGCGGAAAACCGTTCGGCTCTCCTTTGACCAGCAGGCGTTTGAGCCACATCCTCTGTTCTCAGGACTGCGTCGGTGAGGCTCCCATTCACAAGGCGGCTCGCTCCGGAAGCTTGGAGTGTGTTCAGGTCCTGTTGATAGCCGGAGCAGAACCACAGTGAGTAATCGGGGTCAACAGTTTCTGGAAGATCTTAGGTTAACAGGTGGGTGGTTCCAAATCTGAAGACCAACAATATGTAAACTGAATACCAGGGCTCAGGGAATATTTGTAAATGTTTATGTGTAAGCAACAAGGGGGACAAGGACAGGAAGACAGTGGTGAGGTGTGCGGTTGGAGTAACAGATTGGGTTTCTGGAAATGCTTATGCTCTGGAGACTTGATTCTCATTTTAAAATAAAGTAAAGGACTAAGAAGTCTTGGAAACTGAGGCTGGAAAATGTTGATTCGACCGTTAATTCCTGAGTTCTCCTGTTCAGGTTAAGGAACGCCAGCGGACAGACGGCAGCTGACCTTGCCCAAGCTCACGGATTTCATGACTGCTTCTGCATCATTTCCAATGCCCAGACACAGCTGGTCCAGCTCGGTGTGCTTCGAGACTGCGCCCCCTGTGGGCAGGAACAGCACTGCAGGAAGAGGCAGTTGACCCAAAAGGAGAACCATCACATGAAGAAGGCCCGGAGAGCGGAGGGTAAGAAATGTGACCAATTATTGGAGCCAAATGAAAAAAAAACAACCATGAGTATAAGAACCATGCAGTACAGAAGTGTGTGTTGGAACTGTTGCAGTGTTGGTGCAGAGCAGCGTTGGTGATGAGGTGGAGACTGTGAGCATGGAGCTGAGCTCAGGTGAGAATGGGACCAGTTTAGATCCAGCAGCCAACGGTGGGAGATTTCTTTTAAAACATTCCACCTAAACTCTTAACAAGACTTGCGTTTGCTGTATTTTCTCCACACACAGACGCAAACACCAAAGCGTTCCTCGGCGTACATCAGCTCACCCCTCCCTCTGAGAACACACATTCAGAAGAGCGACGCCACTCTCTGCCCAGTCCGGCTGAAATGTGCGGCTCGCTGCACCTGACCGGCAGCTCTGGCTCCAACCGGCCGGAACACTGGTGGCTGACAGGAGCCGACTGCGGGGACTCGCTGCTCTACGGACACTACCACGGCTTTGGAGACACGGCCGAAGACCTGAGTGACAGCGGCTGCAGGCAGCCTCTGACCAGCACCGTCCACCTCTACCACGGCTCATAAGTGAATCTGCTGAGACGCCGTTAGGCTCAGAGTCACAGCAGCGAGACTTCAGGAACTTTGGTGCTGAATAGAGTTCAGGAGGTCAGGAACTGAAACTTCTTCACTGTCCTGAAGTCTTAATTGTTCTTGTTTGTTTTCCCCAATATTTCAGACTTAAGAATGATCCTAAGATTCAGTTTGGTCTACTTTTAATGGACAATTTGCCAAATAAGTCTGTGGAGAGATGTGAAAGACTCCAATCTATGGGTCCAGTCAGGAGAATGGTACCAGAACAAACTTGATTTTCACTTTGCTAACTGTACTGTTCAGAACGGACGCAGCGTGCCCCAGCCACGACCTGAGACATTTCATCTGAGTCAAGTTGAGCCTGCTTCAAAACAAACCAAATTGGTGTCAAAAGTTTGTGCAGCTCAATTTTTCGTTTTGCCGCGATCGTTTTCACGTTTTCAGTGGTCAGACAAGGTCAACGAGCCCCTCCGATATTTATGATATCAAACTAATTTCAAGTCAGACTGTGCTACTTTGTGCTGCCAAAATTTCCCTCCACAAATGTTTATTTGGGTAATGTGGAGGGGCCCGGTTGAACTTTTGAACTTTCGACAATATCTCCAAAATAAAAACAGCGCAAAGATTTGATGTAAATTTTGCTTCATTTGAAGGAAGCGGGGGAACCAACTTCACTCAGGCAGATCTTCAAGTGTGGAGAAGGAAAATGAGCATGTAAAAATATCGTTTTCCAGACATTATTTTCTAAACATTGTCTCCTTTCTTCCCTGTGTCCTCCTTTACTTTTTACATTATTATTAATTTTTTTCTCTCTGTACTTGTGTTCATAATTTGTGCCTTCATTCCTTCAGTTTCTTCCTGATGTCCGTTAGTTCTATCACCCTCACTTCTTACCTTTGTGATTTATCCCTTTATTGGAAATTTGTCTCCACTTTTCTTTGGTTCTGTAGATAGTTTTTTATATATATATATATATGCGTTTAAGGTGCTTGGAAAATAATCTGAAGAGCTGGGAGCTCTTGGAAAGCATGGAACATCGACATGAGCAACTTGCAAGTTGCCAGGTTGCTTGCGGTAGCTCCTGCAAAACTGACAGTTCCTACCAGCCACCTCGTGTGGTGTGTTCACGTTTACACCCGTTACTGCTTTGCACTATGAGGGGTGGCCAGATGAGCCCCCTCCGTCCGTCACCAAGAGGATCCGCTGCACTGAAACCAAACTGAAGGCCTCGATGTACCAAAGGGAACATTTTGTACCACGCTATGATTCCGTCTCCAGGGACTTGATCCAAACTTATTTCTGTTTTACGGAACGGGAGCCTTGTGCTAAAGGACAAGCCATGTCAGCTGTGTTGCCACATCTGCCTTAAACCAGCAACACAGCTCTTCAGAGCTAGTTTTCTATTTTGTCCTGATCTTTCCTAATAAAACCGGTTTTACACATAGCAGCATATTCTGAGTTTTTGTTGTGATTAATAAATCTCTTTCCTTGATGTAAAGCTGAGATCAGAGGTCGGTTGAAGAATAAAAAGGAGTTTAGATACTTTATTTGAATTCTTACATATGTTAAAAAGGTCAAATACTGAGCTGTAGAGAGCTGGAGGCCGACGGGTCACTTCCTCAGATCCAGTTGAATGGTTTTCTGCAGATTGGCGATGCTGGCATCCAGAGCTGCCAGGCCATCTCTGAACGCCGCCTCATCTCTGGTGTTAAAGGTCGACTCCGACTTCATGCTCCAGTTGGACCACACAGACTCCACCTCAAATGGCAGGACGTCCTCAGACATGGATAGGTTGAGGTGATCCTGGTGATGAGGTAATGTCTCCACACGTTGTTCTCTTTGATTTGATCCGTCGCCTTTCAAGTTTTCTTGTTCTGCAGCAACACACAGATCCTCGGCGTGTGTGGGCTCCCCCTGGTAAAGGGAGATCAGGTATTCCTTGATGCGGTCAGTGGATGCCACTACTTGATTATGTTGGCCAAAATACTGCTTGGTGATGGACAATGTGTTCTGGACATCCATAGGTTTTGATGAATAGTGACTCTGAAGGAGCCTGAAACAGACAGGAAGCAGGAAGATCAGATGTTAGCAGCAGCAGAGCTCCAACTCCAAACATCTTTCTTATCTCTGGTTTTGAGGACAAGGCCAGTCAGTTCTATTATATGCAACATCGAAATAATAATTTGATTTTGACTGAAGTGTCGAGATCTGAAAATCTAGACAGTCTCATCAGTATGCAAATTTTATTTCATCAAGTATGGAATTTGACTTTTAGATTGACTTCTGATTGATTTAAAATTATTTGCATTGTTGAGATTGAACTCTTAATACATCAATATATTGTAGAAATCGATATTTTCTTGGTCCTGCTCTGATCTGTTATCCAGCAGCCTTTAATCAGTCTCTTTAAAAAATGCTTACAATGGTGGAGTGTAACCATAGTAACTTCGAGACACATTAGATTTTAAAGGAAATATCATTACAGATCGACGTACATTTGGTGAAGCAAAACTCCCCCAGGTGGACTCTTTAAGAACTACACCCAGACCTACCTTCTGAGATGTTTTATTTCCTTCAGTCTTCGCTGAGCGACTGATGCGAGGTCAATCTTCTCTCGCTCGCTCTCCAGCAGCCGGTTTCTAGCCGCCTCCAACTCTGCAGACACACACGTTGCTTGACCAAAAGAAACCATCTTATTCCCTCCGTACCACTTCAGGAAGTAGCGAAAACGTTTTAAACCACCAGATTTAAACTAAATATTCATTTTGCAATGCAATAAAAAAAAATAAAAAAAAATTCTTCCATATTTTATATTTAACAGTAGAAAAGTTTTACTTCCCAGCTCTCACTCTTATCTCACACCTCACCACTGTCTCACTGCGTTTCAACACTCCTCACATTCTTCCTGCCACTGCAGTGAGTTGCTATGGACACAATCTCAAGTCTGCATGAACCTGTCTTTATGAGGGCCTTCTCTGCCTCGGTGTCCCTCAGCCGGCTCTGTGTGTCCTGAAGAGCTTTCCGTAGTTCTGTCAGGTCGTCCTGGAGTTGCTGAAGGCTGGACTGGGCAGAGATGACTTCCTGTTGGAGGCTTGGTTCTGTGGGGAGAACAGGATGCTGCGGTGACAACTTCCTTTAGGTTGGGTCATACGGTGTCGTGATTCACATCGTCAAACGCTAACATCAGACACAGAGGTTGAGTAAATATGCAATTCAACTCCCACTAATTTAATCTGTTAAAAACATCTGCTGCTGTTTAGCAAAGAGCAATTGTCAAAACTTGACCTTCTGAAGAAAGTAGTATCTGGCATTTCTGTGGTTCCTCCACCTTCTCATGCCGATTCTTGACACTGAAACACACACAAATGCACATTGCAGGACAGAGGTGTGTCTGAAGCCATGGGTGAGTAGAGCATGAAGGGAAATGACAGCGTACCTGCAGAGCTCAGGGTTCTGATTGGCTGAAACGCAGACAGTCTGCTCCAAACGGCCAAGCAGCCACTCTGCTACACTCCCTTGTCCAGCGATCAGAGCCCGGACTTCTTCCAGCAGAGAGCAGAGCATCTCCTCCCTGCAGCAGCTCTCCCTCAGGATGCAGCCGGCTGCACCATCAGCATCTCCCAGAGGAACGCACTCCTCCTTACCGTCGCACACTGCAGATGCAGAGCGGGAATGGTTCTTCTGATCCCTCACTGCTGCGCTGGACCGCAGTGGAGGAGGCACGGGGGCGGACTGCTGCGCAGATGTCTGACAACCCACAGACAGAGACTGAACAGGCACGGTTGGTTTCTGAGGAGGATGAAGCTTCACTCCGGAGTGTGGAGCCGGAGGGGTGAAGTTATGGGCGGCTGCTGGTTGGCGGCGTTCTAAACTCTGAGCAGCTGAGGTTGGAGAGGCAGAATAAACACTGGGGTATTAGGAAACAGAGGTATGCAGGTGTAGTTTAATAAATAATCATTTTTAAAATTCATTTGATTTTAGGAATTTATATATTTTTTTAAATCACAGTAGAAATAAGATATTTATCTCAAATTCATAAAAATACCTTTTGCTTTATGTTTTTGACCAAAAACCATAAAACATTAATATTTACATTAACTTTATTCGATCAAGTAAAAAAAAATGGACGATTCAGAAACCCGGTACTGCCAGTAAAATTGAATTACTTCCTTAATCAGAATTTTTGAAATACATCCTTCTGTGTAAATCTACAAATTACATGGAGTTTCACTTTTTTTTTTTTTTTTTTTTATTTAATTTTTTTAACATTGAACTACTGGAATAAATGTACTTGTGCGTGATGTTAATTCTGCAGCCAACTTGTATTCAATGAGCTACGCTGAACCTGTAAAAACTTCAATACTCACCAGTTGATTTTATGACCAGTTTCTTTTCGCTCGCCTTTCCCTGGGAGGTGGACCCTCTTGATTTGTCTGTGCCACCCTTTACAGTTCTCAACAGAGATGGAGTGGCTTCCACACACACAGACACAGAGAGAGAGAGAGGAAAGAAAATAGAGAGAGAGAGAGAGAGAGAGAGAACACAGGGAAAATAACCGATTAAAAGATGCAGAAGATGGTAGACTTGCAGCTTTAATAAAAGCTGTTTCTGCTGGGTTAAAATCAGAATCTGGATACGAAACTACCTGCCTTAGCTGGGAATTTCTTTCCAGGCTTTTTTCCTTGGAAACTGGAGGATCTCTGTTTGCTTGTTACTTTCTTCGGGGTTCTCTGAAGGTCTGCTGATTCTTGAACACACAATTTTGGATATATTTTTTTACATTATTCTGCAGGAGGATCCTTCAACGCAAACCTGTGAAAGGATTTCACTAAAAACGCGTCAGAAATCTAATTAACAGACGGACTGTTAAAAATGGGGCTGAATCTTTGTCTGTTAACCTTTGATGAAAACATCATCATTGTCCACAAACATGGCTTCAGATGCAGAAGAATGGCGAAAAAGCAGCTTTGTGAGTCGAAATTCATACAATTCTTCAGAGAAAAGTGAGCCAAAAAGAATGATGGCTTCTTCTGTCTGAGCGACCTTTAAGTCCATGTTGGTACACGTGAGAAAACGCCGCAGATCTGAGGCCAAGCAGTTTTTCAACTCACAAACCTAAGATGCATGTCACAGTTTTGAGTCCAGGTATGAAGGAAACCCATCTGACCTGCTTCATCTGCCATAAGAATGCCATTGAGCAAGGCAGCACACTTGTCCAGGCCCCTGTGTAGAGTGGAGACCTGAGGGCAGAATGAAAACTTAATAACCAATCAAGAGGCTTTTCCAAATAAATGATTTTCACCCTGGTCAGAGCTTCATGGTGCTTAGAGAATGGGTTTTACAGAATCTAACAGAATGAAATCTGGGCAGTGCTGAGTATATATTGATCTCACTGTCATTGTTGTGGGCCTGGAGACTAAAATCCCTGGATGATTTTTACCTGGTCCTCTGAGTCCGTGGAGTACAGAGAGTAGTTGGGCTGAGGTTGGAGTGGAGGTCCTCTATCAGGAGGCGCTCTGATCACACAAAACAAAGACAACATAAAAAAATATTCGTTTCAAATCTATTCTGAACGTTCAAACTCACCGGCTCACTTGAACTTTTCCTGTCAGTCTTCCCGATGTCACCACCTGGCGGTTATAAGGAGGAAAACACACCCAGGTCAGATATAACCCCGTCTTTATCCCATGTTTCAGACTAATAGCTAATGTAGAGATTAAACCCCTTCAGCTATCCGGAAGTCATACTTTGTCTCGCGTTTTTCCACTCATGGTTTCCCCACAGACAGTCTCTAAAGCCAGCAGATGGACCTAGACGTGGAGATGTCTCTAAGCTAACCAGAGGGGAAAGAACTTTCAAACAAATCACTTCCGCGAGAACCACGACATCTAACTGACCAATGGCTTTATGTTGCGTTGAATCTCTACTCGGAAATTTTGAATTCCGAGTAGAATTCTAAAGTCGGAAAAATAAATTGAAGATGAAATTCCGACTCGGAAAGGTAGATGTTCTTCAACTCTACTTTTAAAAACCAATACGAAGTTCAAATTGAAAAACGTTTTTATATAATTCATAGAATGCCGCACTTATAACGAATTGCTTCTAAGGTGCCGCGAACGCATCATTGTAAATGACTCCGCCCACACCCAGCGGCCTCCTGTAAACATGCAGTGCTCGTTTTAATAAGGAGCTTGAAGGGATTTTTGTATTATTCATCTCAGGTCGACAGGGTTGGTCTGTTTAGGAGATACAGTGAAAACACGATGACTCTGGAATAATCTGGAGACCAAGCAACTGTTTATTAGACCAGCATTTAAGTGTTATAGATAGAAAAATAGAGAAAATTTCCACCAAAAAAAGCTGAAATTTCGAGATTAATCTCAATGTTTTGTAGCAAAAACCTCGAAAATTTCTGAACTTTTTTTACTTTTGAAATTCAGAAATGTTCCTGGTTTTCCAAATAATATTTTTTTCTCAAAATTATAACTTTTTGGCGGAACTTTGCCAAATTTATTTTGTCTACAATGGCCCTAGTACTCTAGTAGTTTCAAGACTTCAAGTGTAAATAAAAGAAAAACTAATTTCTTAATTGAGGTTTTAAGATATGGAATCTACAAATACCTCAGTGGCACATTCAGTTTTGGTGGAGTCTACAGAATATGAAGATTAGAGAGTGGCTAGTTAGACTACATTACTGAACTGTTACTTTGAACATTGATTTGATGGGAAAACTGACTGTGGCAGAGCAGTTGTATTGCAACTGGAAAACGGAGCTTTTACCTCTAACTTGCCTCGTGTTTGACTTTCAGTAATAGGAAAAATTCAGGCTGTTCACCATTTATTTTTCATTTCAGGAGTGTCAATGCTCAGAAATAAAAACACTAAATTTGATCAGCAGACTGACAGTTTTAATTTATCGAAAACTGAAATCAAAACTTCACAATATCACCAAGTAAAAAAAAAAAAGCTGCATGCAAGTCCGGGGTTCTACATTCAACATTCACAAGCTCAGGTTCCCCAGGATTCATTTAACAAACACTGAAACAACAAGTGAACCAAAGAACCAAATCAACAGTCTGGGATCTGGAGAAGCGTCACTCCCATTCCTCGTCATTAGCTGCAACCTGGGCAGCAGCCTGGCTCGGCCCGCTGTTCTCCTGGAAGGAGCCCGTCTGCAAACACACAACACAGCAAAAGTGTTAGAAGAGCAGAAAATCAGACGTGGCTCAGAATCAGTGGAAGTGGAGTACCTTTCTAGAATCCGTGGAGCCGAATGTTTTTCTGGGGTTGAAGCCGGCGCCGTGGCTGCTGAAGGCAGACTCCTCTAACCAAGCCGGCACGTCCTGCTGCGCCTGTCAGGAGAGAAAAACACAGGCTGTTATCATAAGCTGAGAGCCAATCAGAGCTCAGAGTCTCACCTTAGACAGAACCGTGACCAGGGAGCGGGCCAACCCCCCGTCAACCTCTGGGTCAAAGAATGACACAGCTCTCCCAACGTTTCCACAGCGCCCAGTTCTCCCAATACGATGGACGTATTCGTCGATGTCCTTTGGGAGGTCAAAGTTCACCACATGCTGAACATCTGGAATGTCCAGACCACGGGCAGCTACAGAGGTGGCCACCAGAACAGGACATTTCCCAGAGCGGAAATCTGTCAGAGCCAGCTCCCGTTCCCTCTGCTCTCGGTCACTGCCAAACACACACCGTTAATGTAGGAAACAGCACAACAACAACAGGAGGAGGAGATGGAGGAGTGAGATACCCATGGATGCTGGTGGTTGGAACTTTCTCCTGGCACAGGAACACAGCGATGAAGTCTGCTTGTCTCTTGGTCTCCACAAACACCATGGTACGCTCCGTTCCTGCACACAGAGGTCAAAGGTCATTAACCCCCAGCCTCTCACTGGTGTAGCAGCATGTCATTATCTGCTACACCTGTTGAAACAGTGAGTGATTGTGTTTAATCCTCCATGGGCACAGAAATTATATAGCAACTTTAATCATTCTGTTTCTAAATATCTCCAGTCAAAAATATTCATGGATTAGTAGTATTTTTTTAAAAACAAATACCAATATGAACTTCAGTTTTCACTATAAAAACCACAACATGAAGACTTTTTCATTTCAGGGTGAAAAGGGGATCAATTCTGATCAATATTTACATTTTATTCAAGTCAATAAACAGTTGGTTTAAACACTGGATTCAGGTGTTGGACCTAGGGCACAGCTAAAGTTACTGCAAAAAGCATTTTAAAGATTTGGAGAGAGAGAGAAAAAAGATTTTATGTGATATTTTTCCCCAATTTATGTAAATGGACAACCTGGCCAAGTTTTGTCTCATTTGCCTAAACAGTGAACAGTCCTGCACAGACATAAAATAAACAGAGTTCCCAGCCACCAGTGTACCTGTGGTTTTGAGGATATCAAGCAGCTGCTCTCTCTTGGAGAACTTAGTGACTTGTACAAACTTCTGTTCCACATCGCTGCAGGCTCCACCCACAATGCCCACAGCCAGGAACAGATAATCTGACTTTAGGAAGTCAGCGGCCATCCTGTTTAAGGAGCAGAACCATGAATGAGGCGGGGTCATGAAGGTGAAGATGGAAGCCTGTGTGTTCAGCAGACCAACCTCTGGATGTCTTCGGGGTAGGTGGCGCTAAACATCAGAGTCTGACGATTCTCCTTGGACGGCATCCCAGGGGAGCCAACCAGGCGCCGCATGTCTGGCTCAAACCCCATGTCCAACATCCGGTCGGCCTCGTCCAGCACCAGGTACCGCACCTTACTCAGTCCCACCTGGAACACACCCACTGGGTTCCTCTCTGCCTTACCCAAAGGAGTACAAGTGTTCCTGTTCTCACCTTTCCTCTCCCAATCATGTCCAGCAGACGTCCAGGAGTTCCACACACCACGTTACAGCCTTTCAGGATTTCCCTGATCTGGTATCCAGTGCTGACTCCTCCATAGACCACAACGGGACGGACACACGTCCTGGAACACCAGGAGGAAGAGTTCAGCTCCTGCCTGGTCCTCGTTTCTAACCGTCACACCTACCCATGAGCAAACTTCCTGGCCTCCAGGTAGATCTGGTTGATGAGTTCTCTAGTTGGAGCGACTATGACCGCTTCGGGTTCTTGTGTCTCACTGAAGCGACTGGCCGCCACGCCGTCCGTCATGAGCTGTTGCAGGATGGGCAGCAGGAAAGCAGCCTGGAGGACAGGAAGGAACGCTTAGTTTAAGATTTTACACACTGGTTGGATCGTATCCAAAAGTAAAACATTTTTATCCTCCTACAGAATTTCTATCTTTAAGATCTCACCGTCTTCCCAGAGCCGGTCTGGGCGCAGGCCATGAGGTCTCTGCCTGCAGAGATGATGGGGATGCCATGCTTCTGCACCGGAGTCGGCTTCACGTAGCCAGACTTACTGATGTTTTTCCTCAGGGACTCGCACAGTGCCGCCTCATCAAAGGTCTGAGGGATGGACAGAGTCAGTGTGGCTGCATTCCTCCATCAGACGCACAGCTGAGGGACTCACCATGATGGCCCTGGGGGGGTTGGTGCCGCTGATGTCCACTAAGATGTCGTCGTACTTGTCAAAGTTGATTCCACTCTTATAGTGGGAGAAGATGGAGTCTTCGTCTTCAGGGAGCGTTGGAGGAACGTATGTGACTCTTGGTTCTGCGGGTCAGAACAGACAAACCAGGTTCTAGGCAGCAGAACATGCTGTGTTTATCTAAGAGCCTAGACGATCACTTACTGTCACTATCAAGGTCGTCCTTGACTGGACCTTTATCTTCTCCTGCAGCACACAGAGCAGCCATTACAGATTCACACATTTAAGTTCATTCTCTCATTCTGAAGCCTCAAACCTGGATTGAAAGCCTCTTCATCTTTTCCACGGTAACCTGCAACAACAAAACAGTGAGCTCATGCTGACAGAAAACTCCTCTCAAGATGAAGGTCTGAGTGAACAACCTCCACCGAAGCCTCCTCTTCCTCCCTGCTCAGCATCTTCAACACACAAGCAGTGATTAGTCAACAGCAACAGCTGTGTCTGTAGAAAGCTGTGCATCTACTGGTACCTTGTCTGAATCCTCCTCTTCCTCCCCGACCTCCTCTTCCTCGCCCTCTGAACCCTGCCAATCAGAACAACAATCAGCCAATCAGGAGTTCTTGGAGCAGCTGAAGGAAAACCTTCAAGTCATTCCTACCATTCTCATGAGCTCCATCACCATCCTCTGCATATCAGAGACCAAAACTCTTAGAGGCTGATCAAATCCCAGGAAACAAAACCAAAATAAACATTTACAAACGTTACCAGAGAAACCGTCTGAGTTCGTCCTGTTGAATCCTCGGCCACGCCCTAATAGGACAGGTAGAGTCAACAGAGAAGCTCAAAGTCAGTCTAAAGCTTTTCTTGTAGATAGCTGCAGAATAATATACTTAAAATACTTGTGAAGCTGAATCTTTATTTGATTGTACTGGAGTTAGCTTGAATATTAATGTAACTGGGTTACTTTGATCTAGTGCTAAACATAAATAGATTTTTTTTTTTCTTATGTGGACAAATGAAGGTCCAGTCTGGTTCAAATCTCACCTCGACCTCCTCTCCCACTGAAACCCTGTCTTTCCCCGTCTTCGTTAGACTCCCTGCCGTCTCCGTCTGCAGAAACAATCCTGAAGGCTTAGAACACTAGAGAGTTCAAAAATCACATCTATGTTGACTGACCCCTGATACTGCAGCAGGTCGTTTAAAAATGCAGCAAAACCTTTCATATGGATACAAGAACCTGGCTTGGAGCAGATATTTTCAAAGTCTTGGTTGGTTGAGAAAAAAAATAAATAAAAAATCTAAATGGCCACCAGTCATAAAAGAAAATTCATTTTCGCACTAAATTTGCCAATATTTATCATAATTGAATAAAACATTAAATTGTAATAAATGGTGTTAAGTCATACATAAGTGGGCCTATATAAATGATATATTCTGACATTTTTTTATTTGATGATGAAATTAAAAAAAATGAAAAACTAATTTTTGCACTAAAGTTGGAAATTAGAGATGAATGTGTTAGAGATAACTATGTAGAAGTCCTACATAGTCTTGATCTAATGATTCTCTTTTCTGGAGAAAGTAGTTCAAAATTGTCACCATATGACCTCATAAACTCTTAGGCTTGTATCCACACAAGTAAATGTTTTTACCACATGCTGCACTGATTTCACCAGCATTGAAAATGATGGATCACTATTCCAAATTTTCTGTTGAAAACCGTTAACTGAAGTAATGAGGACCTGCGCTGGAGTTCCAAAATCCTCCTCTGCCTCTCCCTTTGCCTCCTCGACCTAGAGGAAAACATCTACTCAGTCTCTGTGACTTTAAACTGAAAGATCAGAGGGTGCTTACAGCACTTCCTTACCTCGCCCAAGTTCACTATGATCACTTTTCCACGAGTCTCTTCCTGCCGCTTAGAAAAACAGTTTAAAGATTAGTTGTTGTTGTTTTTTTTTTTGTTTTTTTTAACTTAGCTACATTTAGCTAAATATGATGCAATAGAATGTTAATGTTAATGAAAAACCAGCAGGGGACATTTGAAACTATACCATCATTAGAGGAATAGCTGGCTGCTGTAAATGTAGTTGCTTTAGATTCCTGTTTAAAAAAAAAAGTTAAATCAAGTTGGAGAAAAAAAAAAATCAAATCGCATGTTGACAGTTGGAAAACACCACAGCTTTAAAGTTAAAAATTAGCAGCAAATTTATTGGTCAATTATGAGTCAAGTAGCTCACCTCTTCTTCCCACTCGTCCATATTTATGGAAATCTTTTTTAAAAAAAAAGAAAAAAAATATCAACTTTCTTCCCTCCCCTTGAAAATTTCTTCAGGGTTTTAATGAATCACGAGTAACTTATCAGGATCATGGTTTAAAAATCTTTAACCCTTTTAGGAAGCAGGGCCATCATTTTTCTAAGCCAAACCACAATATAGAAATATCTCTACAGCTAGAACTTTCTCTTGCATCCAACCCTGTTTCAATAGCCCAATGTCATTTGAACGCAAACTTCAACGATAACCCGGCAAACACCGTGATAACTGCTACCAAGCTAATGTTTTAACGACGGGCTGGTCATAAATAATTGAGAAATGAAGCCTACAATGCGGTCTCCCGCTAATTCACTAACACAACTACAGCACATGTCAGTGACGTCCTTCTGCGAAGCCACGACCGCCATGTTGCTCCAAACATCAAGGAAGCAACTTGGCGCTGGTGCTCTGCCGCCATATTTGTTACAGGTTGCACATGTTCCCAGACATAAAAACTCGCTGAAGCATGGCCCGTTCAGTATATTAAATTTGACGTAATTTTTCATAAAAATTAACAATATAGAAACGACGTAATTTTTCATAAAAAATTAACAATATAGAAACGACTAACATTTCAAGTTATATCGGCGTGATAATAACACTGCACTTTCAACAGAGCTCTTTACAAAATTAGTTAACTTTGACCTAAAAGATTAAATAGACTCAAACGTCATTTTATTTCGTTTTTAATGACTAATCTTTTCTCATAGTAAGTGGGAATTAAAAAGCAGTCAAAATAATAAACTAGCTAACATTACCTTTAGCTTCTCGGGGAGAAATCTATTCTTGTTACTGACTCCGTCTGCTCTCCAATCACGTTTGTGACGGAGACCTCACGAGCTAGGGTAGATGGCACGGATGGTTGCCAGGTCCGCTTCTTTCCCGCTCTCCTGGAGCATGTTGAGAATACACTAAACAAACTTT
This sequence comes from Poeciliopsis turrubarensis, assembly GCA_010277015.1. Lineage (NCBI taxonomy): Eukaryota > Metazoa > Chordata > Actinopteri > Cyprinodontiformes > Poeciliidae > Poeciliopsis > Poeciliopsis turrubarensis. Next base: position 1,689,396 of record VMRN01000082.1, on the reverse strand, counting down.
GTTTTCGTAATTATTCCGTTTCACTTGTCATATTAGCTTATTTCAATGGCTTGAATAAATAAAAACTGTCAAGTGCGGAAATTATATTATGAGTTTCTACATCTAAGATAGTATCAAAAAGTATAAATATGAAAATAATGAAAGTAGCTTTGCAAACATTTGAATGTGAATGTTTCTTGAAGCATGGACCTTTGCAAATGTGATCAAGCGTTTGAATTTAAACACGTTAAGTTCCACCATCATATAATTAATCGATTAAATTCACAACAAATAAAATATACTGGATTGAAGTGTCAATACTAACATTATATACTGATAAATGTCATTCCCATAGCGTGGAAATGTGTAAATAACCAATAGTTATTTTCCAACAGTCTGTGAAAATCAGACAGTTTGAAAGCAATACTTGTTTACTCTTAGCAATCCCACAGTAACAAAAAGGATCTTGGTATGTTAAGTCAAGTCAAAGTCTATTTACTGTACATAGCACATTTACAACAGGCTCAGCTGACCAACGTTCTTCACAACAAAAACAACATCACAGGCTCATAACCCTTTACGTTTTCTCTCTAGAGATTAATGTCTGTGGTTTTGCTATTAAGATGACCAAATGATTGCTCTTAATTACATGCCATTAAAAATATCCAGAGCATTCTCGAAATTTTGGAGTCTAAGAGGTCTATATAAAACTCCTTCGATTCCATGCTTTGTGTTTGACCTCTGACCTGTTCTGTCAACTGTGGAATCTTATATAGGCAGGCATGTGCCTTTCCAAATCAATACCAATCAAGTGAATTGACTGCTGATGGACTCCATTTAAGTTGAGTAAAGAGATTCATTTTTTTTATAGTTTTGAATTAGGCTGTAACATAGAATGTGGAAAAAGTGAAGCACTGTAAATAGTTAATGGATACACAGTTTGTTCTTGCCCATATTGTCTAACAGAACTGGTCAAACTGCATAAGGCTTTTAGGCCTCCATACTCACACACTCCATTACAGCATTTATCACTAATGTTCTCTGGGACTAAGATGAAGATTTTTGATGGATGCTCCAATAGATTGACTTTGTCGTCTTTATATCACTTTGTAACTCATTTTGTGATTATGGTGACATGCTATTTTTCCATGTTTTTCTTCAGAAAAACACTCACAGCATTATGTTGTAAAATTACAGTAAAATTAACAGCTTGTCATAAGAGGGAAAAAAGGCATATTATGTCTCAAAGTCATTTCATTGTGTTTTGTTCATTTATAAATATTTGTTTCAAATAACATATTTAGTTAGCAAGCTAAATATTTAGCGAGCAGCAAAAATGTTGAGCTCAAAGCTAAATATGAGCTCTGAGCTCACCTACTTATTGTTTCTTTTCCTTTTTTTCTTGTCCAACTTTTCAGCTTAAAACAAAGGATGAGCTGTTTTAAAGGCAATACAGATGTCTACCAATGGATTTATATCAAAAGTGACAGTGTAATTTTTTAAAGTACTCAGCCTCACCAGTAGGAGTTTCTATTTCTCAAGACCCAGTTTTCATTTTGAGATTCCACTTCCTCTTATTAGCAGGCAAATTTGCATGTTAGCTAAATATTTAGCTTGGAGAGAAATACTTAGCTTGCTAGCTAAACATTTAGCTAACTAAATATCTAACTTGGTAAATAAATATCTAGCTCGTGAAGTAAACTATTTTACTTCAAATTGAATATTTAGCTAGGTAGCAAATATTTAGCTTAAAGCTAAATATTTGGTTAGCAAACCAAATATTTATATTTATATGACTTTGAAAAATGAACCCCCATTTTTTTGTCTTGTGACAGACTTAATAACCCCAGTTATTGCTGCTAAATGTTCACAGTGTAGTTTTACAAAGGACACAGTGGCCATTAACACCGAACACTTTAATTATATTTTCATCAGACCACATGGTATGTCTCCAAAAATTAAGGTCTCTGTCCTTGTGTGTTTGAAAACTGCATTCTAACTTGTTGGTGTTTTTTTTGGTGAAATGACTTCCTCCTTGCTGAGTGGCCTTTCAGCCCATGTGGGTACACAAGTTTTACAGTGGATAAATGGCACTATTTTCCCATCACGAAAGTAGTGTGCTCCAGGTGTGTCCTTAAAATACATTCTCAGGTGTGTAAGTCAATTGTCTCAGTTAATCTTTATGGTGCCTCAACGTTTAGACAGGTAGTTGTCATTCTGAATGCTAAATTAATACGTCTGACATATTTTCTCTCATCATTGTGATTGTCTGCAGCTAGAAATTCTTTTTATGTTTTGACTTGTTTTACTTTTGTGTAACTAGGTTATTGTGTCTTGCATTTCTTCTCAGGTCCCTCTTGAAAATTAGATCTATATCTCAATGGGGTTAAAAACCTGGGTTAAAAAAGAAAGGAGAATTTTAGTCATTCTAATTAAAGTTTGGTCTAATTTTTCCTCAGACAGTGAGAAAGTGTGTGTCGTTTTATTCACTGTATGTAATTTTCTGGTTTTCAAGTATATTTCATATAACGTAAGATTCGATTTCTCAATAAATTAACTTCTTAATGATATTTTATTTGTTAAGAAATTATGGTAATTCAACTGTGAGGTTGAGTCCAGTCCCTGGAGTTGTGATCCAGGCCAGCAAGTCTTGAAGCTGGCGCGCGGAGCATTGTGGGATAGTGGCTAACTGGTGAAGTCAACATGGCTGCGGCTCTCAGGCAAAGGATAGAACCTGCAGGAAGAAGGCCGTAAATGAAGCCCGGTACACACACAGCTCTACCGCCTCTATAGTGGGCTTAAAACCGCCGCGTTCGCCGATTTGTACGCCGCCTGCGGAAGGCCGAGACACTCCAAACAGCAGCAGATAACAAACAATTGAGGATAAAGTCTCGTATGAATTCCGACGAGAAGGAGGACTGTGAGTGTGCGACACCACAGGCCGAGACCAGCCCCGCCAGACGAGCTGCGAGGTGAGGAAGCCGAGAGGAGGGAGCCGGGGCTGCCGGGGAGGAGCGAACCGATCAATAGCTAGCCTGCTAGCTAGTTAGCCGTTGCTGCTAGTTGCTATGTGGCTGCAGACCATCTGCAGATGCTGTTCTCCTCCGGCTTTGGTTTTTTAATGAGGAATGTGTATTGTAAAGTTATTAGCTAGAATTCTACACACAATGCAGCTGGAGCGAGGAAGCCTGATGGGTTCGCTATCTTAGCCTGCTGGGTCAGCGTCAGAAAGAATCTGTCCGTGACATTTGTCTGACTGACTTCTCTGACAATGGCTGCGAGATTTTCTCCAACACAGCAGTTGCCACTTGTTAATCGTGACACTACGGTGATATAGCAGCAGAAATGTGCTACTGCACACATAATTCAGTAGGCGACAAGACAAAGTCTGCTTCCTCTTTTTCTTAGGAGGTTTACATTGTGGTTCTGCATCAGAACAGCTCAGATGAGTCAGTAGGTCTTGACTTTAAATCTTTGTTTTCTCCTTTTAATTAGAGAACAAGAGGAGCCTGACATAGAAAACCCAGAAGCAAGCCGAATGTAAGTAAAATATCTGTAGTTACATATTTTCATTCATTCCATTTCCACTCCTCCATTCAAAAACGCCAATTTCAGGACATGGTTGCTCACTCAAGACCTAATACAGTGATCCTCAGGTGTTATGTCAGGTTTTTGTGACGTTAAAAATGAGACCAGATGCCTCTGCAACATGATGCTCCCACCACCTACATAAAGTTTTATTAAGGTGATGGCACCTTAATAAAATAAGGTGCCTTTGTTTTGAAGCTTGAAAGCTTTGCCCCTTTTCCTCCAGATGTAAAGAAGGTTATTAAGACCAAATACTTCAGTTATAGTTTCATCAGTCATGTCTCCAAAAATCAGGGTCAGAACTTGATGGTTCGGTATAATCTGTAGAAATGTTACTGATACGCTCTGTCTGGTCTTGTTTTAACAGTTACAGTAGGGTAAATATTTGATACACCACTGATTTTTCAAGTTTTTCCTCTTCCAAAGAATGAAAAAGTTTTCATCAGAGGGACACCTGAATTGTGAGACAAATAAAAAAAAAAATCCAGACAATCCCATTGGATGATTCTTAATTATTAATTAGTATGTCATTGTCTGAAATTAGTACTTGCTCTCCTAGCAAACAACAAAAACGTATTCTCTCACAGATGTGTTAGTTCATCTTTACAAAGCCCTCCTATCCTCCTTGTTTCAAGTTTTGAAACAAAATACTATGCAACTATACAACCGTCCTGTGTCGTATTAATAGTCACGCTGGGCCAAATTGGAACCTCATTGAAGTCATTGTTTTAAGTTCGCCCATTTGAAAATTGCGAACAACTGACAATTTTTGATAAATGCTCAACAATATCTTTCTATCACTGCCACCGAAAAAAGTTTCAGGCTCAGTTTTTTAAATTTAGATTTTTTTTTTTTTACTTTAAGCCCTTCATGGCTGGGTCTTCATTCAAAAAATGCCAATCAGATATATCAAGATGAGATAATTTATACTTCTCTCTCATGTTTGCTCTGGAGCCTTGAAAATAACCTCTACTATTGTGGTCCTCCTCATTGGTTAGTGCTCATTGGTCCGTTTCTGTCTTCCAAACACAGGAAGCGTGCAGCTGCCAAACATCTAATAGAGCGCTATTACCACCAGTTAACAGAGGGCTGTGGGAATGAGTCTTGCTCCAACTCCTGGTGTGCCTCATCAGCGGGATTCAGCCGCATGGACAACAACGCGGCAGCAGTCAAAGCTCTCGAGCTCTACAAGATCAACGCCAAACTATGTGACCCACACCCTTCGAAGAAAGGCACAGCGTCCACGTACCTGGAGAGCAGCACTCACAGCAACTCGGCCTGCAGCAACAGGAAGCTGAACCATAAAGATGTTCACGCTGTGAGAGACAATTTCAAAGGTGGGTTCATTCAAGACATAAGGAATGTTTGCGAAGATGAAGTTTTGCTTTTTCTCTTCATGAAACATTTGTCTCTGTACGCAGATATAAATTACCTGACAGAGGAGAAGGTGTACGAGATCTTGGACATCTGTGGAGAGAAGGAGGATTACTCTCCTCTGATCCGGGTAATAGGTCGGGTATTCTCCAGCGCCGAAGGCCTGGTGCAGAGCTTCCGCAGATCCAAACCTCACACAAAGGAGGAGCTAAAGTCCCTCCAAGAAAAGGATGAGGACAAGGATGAAGATGAAAAGGAGGCGGCTGCGTGCTCTGCCACAGCCATGGAGGAAGACTCCCCCACCTCCTCATCGTCACGGCTCGGCGAATGCTCCTCAGGAGAAAACGACGTCCAGAAGTTGGCCCCTGATGAGGTTTCGGTGGATATCGAAGCTGTGCGGCGGGTCTATGAGCGCCTGCTCTCCAACGAGAAGATAGAGGCCGCTTTCTTGAATGCACTCGTTTACCTCTCACCTAATGTCGAGTGTGACCTGACATACCACAATGTGTATTCAAGAGACCCCAACTACCTGAACCTGTTCGTTATCGTGATGGAGAACAACAACCTGCACAGTCCAGAATACCTAGAAATCGCTCTGCCGCAATTCTGCAAAGCCATGAGCAAACTCCCTCTGGCTGCCCAGGCCAAGCTGACTCGCCTGTGGTCCCACTACAGCGCTGAGCAGATCCGCCGGATGATGGAAACCTTCCAGCAGCTCATCACCTTCAAGGTGATCAGCAACGAGTTCAGCAGCCGCAACCTGGTCAATGACGACGATGCGGTCGTGGCGGCCACCAAGTGCTTGAAGATTGTTTACTATGCAAACGTGCTCGGAGGCGACCTGGACACAGAGAACAATGAAGACGAGGACGAGGAGCCCATACCGGAGTCCAGCGAGCTCACCTTGCAGGAGTTGCTGGGCGAGGAACGACGGAACAAAAAAGGCCCTCGAGTGGACCCTCTGGAGACAGAGCTGGGAGTCCGCACCAATGACTGCAGGCGGCCGCTCATTCCCTTTGAGGAGTTTGTGAACGAGCCTTTGAACGAAGTGCTGGAAATGGACAAAGACTACACTTTCTTTAAGGTGGAGACAGAAAACAAGTTCTCCTTCATGACCTGCCCCTTCGTCCTGAACGCTGTCACCAAGAATCTGGGCCTGTACTACGACAACCGCATTCGCATGTACAGCGAGCGGAGGATCACGGTGCTCTACAGCCTGGTGCAGGGCCAGCAGCTCAACCCCTACCTGAGGCTCAAAGTGCGCAGAGATCACATCATTGATGACGCTCTGGTCAGGGTACGTGTGGACAATGCTGATGCTTGCTAGCTCCTGCAACCAATGAGGTGTAGTCATACCAGGTTGTTTTTGTTGTTCTTGCAGCTGGAAATGATAGCAATGGAGAATCCTGCGGACCTGAAGAAGCAATTGTACGTGGAGTTCGAAGGCGAGCAAGGTGTTGATGAAGGAGGAGTGTCCAAAGAGTTCTTCCAGCTGGTAGTGGAGGAGATCTTCAATCCTGATATTGGTAAGAAATCCCAATAAGTGTCAACGTGTCACCCTGACGGTCTGATTCCACGGTCATGTTTTTGTTTTTCCTTCGTTCAGGCATGTTCACGTACGATGAACACACCAGGCTATTCTGGTTCAACTCGTCGTCGTTTGAAAATGAAGGCCAGTACACACTGATCGGCATTGTCCTTGGCCTGGCCATCTATAACAACTGCATCCTGGATGTGCACTTTCCCATGGTCGTCTACAGGAAGCTGATGGGCAAGAAAGGAACTTTCAGGGACTTGGCTGATGCTAACCCAGTGAGCTTCACTTCAGGATCGGTTCAAGCAGGAGTTGATGAGTTGAAGGTTTTGCTGACATTCAGTTGTGTTTTGAAAGGTTTTGCACCAGAGTTTGAAGGAGCTGGTAGAGTACGAGGGCAATGTGGAGGAGGACATGATGATCACCTTCCAGATCTCCCAGACGGACCCGTTTGGCAACAGACTCATGTACGATTTGAGGGAAAATGGGGAGAAGATTCCAGTAACGAATGAAAACCGAAAGGTGAGCCAAACTAATGCCACCCTTGTAACGCTTTCTGCTACTACCTGCTGATGATGTGTGTTTCCACAGGACTTTGTAGCTCTGTATTCTGAATATATTTTAAACAAAAGCGTTGAGAAACAGTTCAAAGCGTTCAGGAGAGGCTTCCACATGGTCACCAACGAGTCGCCGCTGAAGTACCTGTTCAGACCAGAGGAGATCGAGCTCCTGATCTGCGGCAGCAGGGTGAGATCCGGAAGCATCTGTCAGGAATCAGTTTTCATTGTGTCTGAGAATCTGGGTTTGAGTTCCTGTCTCTCTCTTTCAGAACCTGGACTTTCAAGCTCTTGAGGAAACAACGGAGTACGACGGCGGTTATAACAAAGACTCTCGAATTATTAAGTAAGAAAGCAACTTTTTCTCTAGGTCTGCGTTATTATTGTGTGTTAAAGATGTGGACTGTGTTATAGTGCTTTCTTCCTTGTCTCCATTCTTCCCTTCCTTGCTTCCTTCACTTTTCCTTCTTTTCACCACAACCCCATTTGTTCCCTGTCTTTCCTTTTCTCATTCCTCTTTTCTTAACTTTTCCTTTCCTTCCTTTAATTTTTTTCTTTCCTTCATTCCTTTTTCTGTACCTTCTTTCTTGCTTTTTTATTAGCTTTTTTGCATTCCTCTCTTACTCCCTCTTTCCTATTCTAATGTAAACCTGAAGGTTTAGTGACTGTAAGCTGGAGACTCTGTAGTTTTTCCACGACATTTGGTTAAGAGAACTTAAATCATAAACCTGCAGAACGTGATAAGAACCAGCAGGTGAAGAGTTTCTCTCCAGCGGTTGTGATGACAGCTTCTGTTCTGACTGTGGGATTTGTCTCTTGCAGGGAATTCTGGGAGACGTTGCATTCTTTCAGCGAGGAGCAGAAGCGCCTCTTCCTGCAGTTCACCACTGGTACTGACAGAGCGCCTGTGGGCGGGCTCGGCAAGCTGAAGATGATCATAGCCAAGAACGGTCCAGACACAGACAGGTGAGGTGTCACCATGGCAGCCGTCCTGCTCCAATAGGTTCCCCAGGTCAGAAGGAGAGCTTCCTATCTCGCTGAGTGAGAATGTGAGACCGAGTGAGCCTCACATTCTCAGTCAGCCTGAAGAAAATGTTCAGCATAATTACCATTAGAACAAAGTCACGGCTTGTAAATTCATTAACGGGGAAATTCAAACACGCAAAAATAAAGTTCTAACAAAAATAATGGCATAAAAGGCTCAACGGCACACGCTTCCCAAAGAGAAATATCCTTTAATGTCCCACAGTGAGGAGGTTCAGTTTAACCAGCTGTTAGTTAAAGGTAGTAGACTTATTTAAAAATATATATAGGAACAGAGACTGTAGAGTAAGGGGTAAATTTATGAAAATAGTATTGTCCAGTTATTAACGTTATTTAACACAGACACTTAAACTGTTGACAGTTTTGTCAAAATGACATTTTTAAATGATATATCTTTCTAAACAAGGGCTGAGTTGTTTTGTACTCATTGCATTTAATTATATGTTTGCTCTTTACTAGAAAGAACCCTAAAATAATGTTGCCATGGTGTCAAAATATTTTTCTTTGGATCAGTATTGGGCTTAAAATGTTACTGTTGTAACACCACCAGTAGGAGGCGCATTTGCGCATTCTGCTTCTTTAATTCTTTAGTTCTTAGTTTTTCCTGAACTTCCTGCCGTATTGTTTTTCTATCTGCAGGTTACCAACATCCCACACCTGCTTTAACGTGCTGCTGCTGCCCGAATACAGCAACAAGGACAAGCTGAGAGAGAGACTGCTGAAAGCCATCACCTATGCCAAAGGGTTTGGCATGCTCTGAGCCCCCACTACTAACAGACTCCTTCTCAGAAAGCCCATGAAGCCCCGCCCCGTCCCGCCCCTCCTTTATCAGACACGATCCAAACGGTGACAGAACACAGACCAGGAGGAGAACGAGAGGACAAACGGTTCCAACTGAGCACTCTAGTAGTTTTGCTGCCGTGCCTGCATCATCTTCCATCAGTCAGTGTAAGCACAGAGGCCTCCTGAACTTCCCACTCCCACATCCACAGTATGTGAATGTGTCGCAGCCTCCTTTTGGGTTTTCCATGTACAGAGAGGATGGTTTTTCTTATTTATTTTTACGTTTCAGTGGGTTATCTCATGGCTGCCTGTTAGCTTCCCTAAACTGGGAAAAGGGGGACAGAGTCCAGTCAATAAAAACAGGATGCTAAGATAACCTGGTCTAACAGATGATTGAAGGCTGCCCACTAAAGAAAGAGCTTCACTGACCATTCCACTCTACTGTTGCTTAAACACAATTCAGATCAAGGTAAGCATTGGGAAATTTACTGTCCTTTGGTCCAAAATGGCACATCATCTAAATTACTGTTCAAGTTTGTTTCTGGGCATTTGTTCTTGCTCTGGGTCGGGGTTTGGTGGGATGGGGGTACACCACAGATTAGAATCAAATCTTATCAGATCAGAGCTGTGTAAAGTGCACTTAGACATTTTCAGAATGTTTTGGGTTTTTTTTTTTTTTTTTTTCCCTTTCTTGGCCACAGGTCGCCATGATTGTTTGGAGATTTTCATTTCCTTGTCTTCCTGTGTTGACAATTCCAAATAAACACAGTGTTTATATATATATATATGAGTGCAGTAGAAACTGCAGCACCATATTGTACAACATCTACACATGTAGACTAAAGAGGATGTTCTCCATGTGCCAACCTACCAGGGAAACCAGATATTTACAAATGCTGTGTATAAAACACAACCTGCTTTAGGTATTTGTGACAATGAATCAAGCTCAACCGAAACGCCTGTTTAGGTTGGTTAGGTTCATAAAAAAAAAAAAAATTTTTGTTTGGTTAATATCAGCGTAGGGAAACGTTCTTCAAAGAGCGCAGGATTTGGTATAATTGTCCTTTAAGCTCCAGTCAGGCGAAGGTTTTGTTCCATTAACTTCTCACGGCGAAGGTTTTGTTCCATTAACTTCTCACGACGGTTAGCTCCTCACATAACTGGTTAAGTAGAGCTTCATTACACACCTTTTCAGCTCTGATCACAAATTTTCATATGTCTACACTACAAAACACGGACTTTTAATTTCATTAGTTTTAGCTTCTTCAAAAATGACATTTTTGGGAATTTCCTTTTTTTTTGGACATCCCCGGAAATGAGTCCCTTTGTGAGCCGTAATCTTACAAACCGTAATCTGGCTTTTCACTTTGGTTTTTCAGTTGAGGCTTTTTCATTGCTGAGCAGCGTTTGAGGCCATCTTGATACAGGACTCACTTTTAGCCATTGTTCTGGTGTTGAGTCACACATTTCACACCAGAACCCGTTCATCTGTGAGACACAAAACCCATCTTCTTCCACAGTGAGACGTCGAGACACTCCCATGCTGTTTGCAGTTGCATATAACAGTTTTAGCAGACGTGTGTATCTCAAACACGAACCAGACTTGTTTCGGTTCACCGTTTTAATTCCTTGGCCGAGTTCTTGAATTTGCAACGATGTCACACAACGAATCAGTTTGAGATCTTGCATTAAAATACATCTGCATTATACCCCAAATAGCTTAAAGACACAGGAATCTTAGTGTATGTATATAATAAACATCTTATATTTAGCAAATAGAAATAATTTAGGTAATCCGATGGCCCCTTCAACAGCTTTAACGTCAGACAGAAAATGAAAAGGTTGGATGTTTCATGCTGTGGCGAATGTAAATATCTGGTTCCAGCTCAATTCATTTACTAACTGTTTGTCAGGTGAAAACTCCACAGTTTGTTTCATCCACTTTTAGTTTTATCGCCGAATACTTAGGAGGCTCACACTGCAGCAGCTTATCTGGAACCTTCTGCACAGGCAGAGTCAAGAAGATACCAATAGATCTCAACAGTTTGGCTTCTCTGGTCTTTAGTTCTTGGACTCTAGTCAGCAGTGGGACGGCTCAACACCATCCTCGCTCCTTGCTATGGGACACAAGCACCACTATGAGTAGAAGAACCCTACCAAAGGTTTGCTGACCCGTCAGAAAATCAAAGTCACTTAGTCTCAGGCAAAGCTCCATGGTGACTTTCCTAGCAGTTCATCTGGGGAAGGCGTTCCGACTTGTATTTGGATCTCTCTGATGTATGCTGTGAGAAATGCATCATCTAAACAAACTATATGAGCCACTTCCTTATGAACCATTAAAGAAATTACTATGAATGTAAATGTCATTTTGTTTGCATACAGACCAGGCAGAAACAATAAAAGGAACTATGAAAAAGATCTTGTTATATTTTACCAATTAGTAAGAGGGCCTGACAATCATCGTGTATCATAATAGTATACAAATGCCCATCATTTTGTCTTCAAACATTGTCCATCTTTACTTTTTCAGTTCTTCAGTTGAACAAGATGTTCTCTAATTTACACATAAACCCACTAATATGGTCCCCAGCGGTTCTGAGGTTCTGCCTCACCACATGTCTGAAGCTATTTCCAGAAATCCGTTGACCATTTTGTTCTAAGATTAGTCCATCAAATTTGAGATTTGCACTCTGGGAAGACATTTCCAGAATCTTAATGTTAGTCCGCACGTTCTTTCCAAAACCAACCTGACATTACTCACGCCTCTGGCAAATTTCAATTCCAGATCATGTTAACTCCAAGGAGTTTGTCTCTAAATCTGACAGGTATAGGGGTAATTTTGAGCAAATTGCATAGATCTTACATAAAACTGAGCAATGTTGACCTTCAATATTTCAGTAACTTTGTACCATGCAAGCATCCTCACAATTGAGGCCCCTGCTGGCAACATGTGGGTACTTGGTACAGTGTGTCCTGAGATATGAATGCGTCGCCTTGACTCTTCTAAACAGACATCATGTCTCATGTCACTGTAAGACATTTGGATTTTCAATGCGGAACCCTGTTTTTGGTTGGTGCGCTCTGTTCTGGTGTAGGTTATGGCAGTGGAGTTTCAGAAACCTCCGGAAGAAGGCAAGGATCACCCCTTGGTAGTTCCTTGGATGATCCTGCTCAGTTCCAAAGAACATCTGCAAAATATGATGGATGCTTTAATCTGATGGCCTGAATTAAAACCCCACTAGATGGCAGTATCAGGTAGGAATTCAAATGTCACATTAGGCTACTTCAACTGAGGAGTATAGAGTTAGACATTCATTATGGATTCATCTCTTCATTGAGTTATAGTATCTAAATCTCTTCTTCTTTTCTGACCATTTTTTAGATAGAAAAGCATAATGTTCTTATTGTCATCATTACAGTTTTTTTTTCACTTTGAAGTCATAATAGGTTGGGTGATATTTATCATGGTTCTGTTAACATTGCTTTTGTGTTCAGTGGCTGTAGACCTTATGAGCCCAACTGGAAAGACACAATGGAGAACTTTAAAAGGCATCATTTTTATTTTAGAATATTTTGTATGGGGGATAGTGAGTGGAAACACTGTCCAGCTGTTTCATTCAGTGAGTATAAAAGTTCTACAGTGCCAAAGACGACCAGCCTTCACTATCTCTTTGCAGACTAATTTTCCGAGCTAACGTCACTCATCAACTCGGAGGCTTTTGACCTCGTTTGATAAGTTAGTGAGCCGCTGATTGAGTTTACGCTGAGAGGATTCATATTGATTTCTGAGCTTTTGAAGTTTGATCGTCATGACGTCCACACTGCCTTCAATCTGGTTGACTTTATCCTCCAAATCCTTGGCATCAACAGCAGCTACCAGTGACTCATCTATGAGATTATCCTTCATCAAAATGGCCCTTCCCTTGTCCTCCAGAGCATATTTAGCTTCGGGATATTCAATGAGGGCCTCCATTAGATCGTCTTTGGATAGTGCAAACAAATCTGAGTAGCCAACACTTCGGATGTTGGCAGTTCTCCGGTTTCCTGCTTTGCTGCCCTTTATTCCAAGGATGCTGATTTCTCCAAAATATGCCCCGTCACTGAGGACAACAAATTGCGTCACCCCATCATCTGCCACAACAGCTAGCTTCCCTTCTTTGATTATGTACATTTCCCTGCCAATGTCCCCTTTTTTACAGATGTAGTCACCAGGGCTGAAGACCTGAGGTTGAAGTTTCAGAACCAGCTCCACAAGTAAACCTGCTTCACAGTCTTGAAAGATACGCACTTTACTCAGCGTCTCCAGGTGGACGTTTATGGCTATCTCAGCCTTAAGTTTGTCAGGAAGGTTTTTTAGTACCAGTTTCTCATCGCAGGACTTCCCCTCTGTCCACAAGTAGTCAAACCACTTCACCACCCTTGCCTCCAGATCTTTTGTGACCTTCCGAAATTGCATATACTGCTTGATCGAGTCAATCTTGGCCTGAAACTCCACTCGCGCAGCATTCATGTTGGAAATCATGGCACCAACGTTGCCGACAATTGTTGCAAAGATCAAAACACCAGTGAGAAAATCAGCTACGACAAAAAAGTACTCTATGTCCCTGACTGGAGGTGGGGTCTCGCCGATGGTTGTCAGGGTAAGGGTGGACCAGTAAAAACAATAGATGTACTGTCTGGTGAGACGAGCGTGTACAGGATTGCTTATGTTCGGATAAACCCATGTGTCTGAACCGAAACCGAGAATCTTGGAGACAGCAAAGTATAGACAAGCATTCCAGTGAATGATGATGATAATGTAAAGTACCAGATTAGCAATTCGAAAGATGTTCGGAAAGTTCGTGCGAGTTTCCGTCCGGTCAAAGAACTCAAAGAGTCGCGCCAACCTAAAGAGACGGTTGAACCTCCACTCTGGGTTGTTGATTCCAATATAAAGAAACACAAAGTCAGTTGGAATGATGGATATCATATCTAACTTAAACTGCCGGGTCTTCATGTACTTCTCTTTTAGCATCTTTGCATCCTTCACAAGCAGTCCTTGCTCCAAGAAACCTGTTGGAACATTGCAAGCTTTAGGAAGTCTGTGAACAAAGCTGAAAGAAATAACTCTGCCTTTGCTTACCAGTCCTGGCTCTCACAAAGGTGTCTACATAGTAGATAACGTCTGATACGCAGTCCAAAGCCAACCACAGTGTTGAGTTGGCATATTGGAGTTCATTGAAACACGCCCTGCGTGGAAGCAAAGTCATCAAGAAAAACGTTGACGAGAAGGAATGAAAATACAATGACGTATGAAATTGATTTAGAAAATGACGTAAAGCCAAACCTTGCCACGAGAAACATCAGGTTGTAGAAGACCGGCACGGAGACCGTGCACAGCCAGTTGTAGTACGTATCGGTAGCAGGATCCATGATCCACACCTCCTTCCTTGGTTGATGAGCAACGGTAACAACAACAACAACTTCGTCAGTGAGAACAAAACCACAACGCGTGACTTTATAACAAATATGATGCTCTATGACAAATAGAGCCACTTACGGTGGCTCTTTCTTATCATCCTTTTTGTCATCTTTCTTGTCATCCTTCTTTGGATCCTTCTTATCGTCTTTCTTCTCATCTTTCTTTTCGTCCTTTTTCTCATCTTTCTTCTCGTCCTTTTTCTCATCTTTTTTTTCATCTTTCTTTTCCTCCTTTTTCCTAAAACAACAATTGCAAAAAGCCAGATTAGGGGAACTTGTGCTGCCTTGTCAGTGAGGAATATCACTGTGGTTGAATAGACTGGTGGTTCTGAATACAAATCAGGCATAACATTATGACCAGTGAAGTGAAAATGCTTTTATGTTACAGTGACACATTGTACACACTTCACATGATTCATCTCATCAATTCAAAATATGAATCTGATATGTTATACAGATCAATTGCACACAGAGCCAATGAAAACAAACTTTTCATTGGCTCTGTTTATGTCAACTCATCTGACATAAATTCATGAGATCATCCGTGACTCACCCGTCGTTATTGTTGGAGTTGTTTGTATTTTGTGCGGCTGGGGGCCACCGTTTCTCCCTGCAACAGGAGCACATGGAGAAGTTCATTCATTTTTGATTCAACCCCCCAGCATACAGAGTGAGAAGCATCGGGCTAAATGCTAAGCTACATATGAAGAACTGCAGCTCACCGATCCGTCCTCTGGTTCCTGAGGCCGGACTCTCCAGGACCAACGGCGCTCCTTCCAAACCGTGTCGTGTTTGAAAGCCTTTGAGAAGAGAACCAAAAGAATTATTTGCTGTTCAGAAAAATAGCGAGTCTTGCCTGAGACTCTTGTTGTCATTACACACACGTCAAATAAGCCTCCTGAAAGTAGTGATCTTCATCTGCAGGTTAAGAAACCTAATTCTTTTTAAAGAATGAGTTATTGTTTCTTGTCCTTTTGCAAGTCGGAATAAAATAAAATGTGCAATGTTGTGAGATTGGGTCTCTCATGATGCCAACTAATATTAATAATTAGTACAGTAAGTACTGTGATTAGCCGTACTCCCAATATAAGGAAGACCTCTGTATTAATGCGTCTTCGGGTATATTTGGTGTTTGAATTATTAAAATGGCAATCATAAACATTTTAAGAGGTGATCTTCCAGCTTCAGGTTAACTTTGAAGACTCATAGAAATATATACATATTTTTTTCATAAATGACACGACGAGAAATTGCAATATCTAAGTACAATGGAGTATGTCATCATTTACTACAGACACGCAAACATATTTTTGGCACAAATGGAACCCCGTAATCTGCTATCTGCTCTTTACCTGGACAGAAGTCCTGTTCTTACTTCCTGCTGCTGGGGCTCCATCCTGTAACACAGGACAGTTAGACTGGCACACAGGCGCTATGACAACACATAACAGAAATATTACAGCAATTCCTCATAGTAAAATTTATTTATTTATTTTTTTTCCAAAAATAGGCATCAAAATCTGTGGCTTGACTGGTTACTTTTGATATTTTAGGAAATAACACTGGTGCTTCTGACTTCAGTCATTTTGTTTATACGAATTAGGCAGAAAGGTTTTGTCTAAGGTCCAACTGGGAGAAAAACAAAGATTCAGTGCCATGTATATGCAAAGTCTGCTTGTGTGACACAGGTCCGGCAGATAAACACCGTGATCATCCAGGTTTTTGTAAGTAATTCAGCTCCTTGCATCAGGACGACAAACTGACACGCCTGAATTATAAATAAAAACCAGAATCAGTTTGCGTTTGGTCACGTTAGCTCATTAAGCCTCTACAGTGCAGTTCACTGAAATCCTTTTCTCCCAGATTACAGAAACTAAAATTAGATTTTCAGACCAACGTGACTCGCTAAGCCCCACACTCAAGTAGTTTTCTTCCCTTTAACCACCTCAGCAGTTGAAATTTACCTGAGTATCAATGATGAAGATGACAAAGGTGATGGCAAACAAGAAGATGATGATGATGAGGAGGAGGAGGAGGGTCTGTGACTGCAGAGGATTCAGGGTGAGCGCTGATCAAACTCCATCCTGCTGTTTCACGCCAAACACAGCGAAGCTCTCCTCCGGAAAATAACGCGAAGGAAGGAATCGCAGTCCGTCCCAAAGCGCAGCTCAGTGGTTGAAGTCGTCTCCTCGCTCTGCTGAGCTCATCCTCTGCTGGTGGAGGAAATCCTTCTCGTAGTGACACCTCCCAGCAGGAGATGAGAGGAGGAGGAGGAGGAGGAGGAGGAGGAGAAAGTGAGACGTTGGATCCTGATCTCAAACGTCTTTTTAGAAGAAAGTAGTTCAGTGACACCACTAATCTGTGAGCATTAAAATGATGTAAATAAAATGAGTGGCTTTCGATTTGGGCCGTAAAGGCAGCTGCCCAGGGCGGAATCGCAAATGAGGACAAAAGGTGAATAGAAAAGTTTTCTATTGCTTTCATGCACGTTGGGATGAAACTTGACTTGGAATCTGTCAAGTTCAGTCTGTATGACTAATATATGATTTGCCACTATATCCATTTGAAACCAAATGTTCACATATGTATGAAAAAAAAAAAAAAGACACCTTTTTTTCTCAATCTTTGAAGCTAACTCAAACCAATTAGTATTTTTTTTTTTAGCATTAACTGCAACACTAACAGGACTTTATGCAGTCTGAGCTTCTTCCTTATTTCTATCCCCTCCAGTCTGAGCAAATCCTCTTAGAGTGGAGAGCTGAAGCAAAACATCACGACTCCACCTGCAGCTCAAAGAGGGGTGGGACAATCCTGCTATCCTCAGCTAATCTAAGATGATCACCTCCTGTTTCCCTTTTCCTGCCTGGCTACAAGCTGAGGGCGGGGGGCGGGGGTGGGGGGGTCAACACCAGGACAACAAGCTGGACAATGGGACAACATGGACACCAGGGACAATGAATCTCTTTTCAAAATTCTAAAAACACTGAAACGATAAATATCCACCAGTTTCTCTGGGTTTTGATGTAGCAGCTGAAAAAAACACCCAAAACAAAACATCCTAACAACAACAAAAAAATAAATAAATAAATAAATCATCCATCAGTTCCATTTATTCAGAATTGTGATGAGTATGTAGCGCAGTTGTGTTCATATTTCTGTCTCAGGGATTTATTCTCGTCGGTGTCCAGGGTGTGAGATTAATTTTCTGAGAATGTAGGTCACCCAGAGCTCATCATCTCCCACATGTGCATTAATACCAGCTGGGTGGGCTCGGGATCAATGCACCAGACCCCTGGCCTGCTCCTGCATGTCAGTGAACATGTCAGCAGGGCTGGAAAAGCTGACGACTGTCGCTTACTCAGCAGATCCAATAGGGAAGTCATAGTTAATTCCCAGGCCTGATGATGTGCCAACGAACTGCTGACGGTGTTGTGCCTCGCCAATTAGCTCCATTACGACCTGAGCTCTGTCAGCGTCGCCATGGGAATGACTTGTCCCATCAAACACATGCTGGCTAAAAGATGTTCCAGTGTTGCTGAGAGGTCAGTGAAGGATCATCACCGACTGACCGAGCGGCAGCGAACGGGAATGAAGCCACTCAGTAGTGGCCTAGTCAAAGGCTGAATTGAATTACGATGCCATAGATAACCTCAGTCTGACACTCGTGCAGGAAATGTATCCAATGTGTTGCAGGTTGAGAAATTCGGAACAAAAAAAGAGAGAAGAAAAAAAATATTTCCTCCATCCTGTTGGAAAATTTAACAGCATAGTGCCACCTAGTGGCTGACAGAGGAAGCTTGCAGCGGCTTCCAGCACATTCGTGAGGAGGCTGCTGGTTGGTCATGACAGCACAAAGATCTACAGAGGATTAAAGATGGGTGTCATGAAGGGGTTGAATAGATTCGATTGGAGACTGGGTCGTTTAATTTGGAGAAACGTCACAAATGTCATTGTTGGGTTGTTTTCGC
The DNA here is from genome assembly GCA_010277015.1 of Poeciliopsis turrubarensis. NCBI lineage: Eukaryota > Metazoa > Chordata > Actinopteri > Cyprinodontiformes > Poeciliidae > Poeciliopsis > Poeciliopsis turrubarensis. Next base: position 1,671,109 of record VMRN01000082.1, on the reverse strand, counting down.
TGCTGTTTTTCACGTTTGGTAATTCGTTTGCCCTGCCGTAGATCGTTCTGTATGAACAAACAAAATCCCAAGAAGCTGCTCCAGCTAGAAACCAGCCAGTGTGACCTCTGTGTGGTGAAGGTCGGTGCTCCATCGCCACACACTGCAAAGGGGAACTGCTGCACTTCCAAGGTTGGTCTTAAGATCATTGAGCAGTGGAAATTAACTCCTGTCTGGGGGGGGGGGCAGAGAGGCAGGAAGAATGCGATGCTGCTGGCTCCGCAGGCTTTTGGGTTGGGGTAAGGCGAAACCCTGAAACAACATCTCCGGTGTTAGCTGGCCTGCAGCAGCTCCCTCCTATAAATTACATGCATCTGCAACCGAATCCAACAACCTCCACCTCCCTGCACAGCCGAAGCAGAATGACTTCACAGTTGCAGAAATCCTTGAGTCACCTGAGACCCCACGATCCCCATGAACCTGAGAGGGAGGGGGCGCTCTCAGGTTCGTGAGGTTCATTCATTCATTCATTCATGTCTGAGGTGGGATGAGAGGAGGAGGATCAAATCTTCTGCAGAGGGAGAAAACAGGCCTAACATGTCTTAAGGAGATTTTTTTTTTTTTAAAGCCTTTTGATCGCCATATTTCATCATTGTTCTTAAACAACTGATAAGAGGCCGAAATTCTCTCTGCTACTGCCTCTCGTTAGCTACAAAGTGGCTTAGGAAACCCAAAGTCAAACAGTTTAAAGGGAAATTTTACCAGTATTCTAGTATTTAGAAGAAAAAAAAATGGTTTGCCCAAATGACACAAGACAGAAAATATTTAGTCAGATTTAGACTCGGACATTGTTGTGACAATGTCTTTTTTTTTGTAAAGTTTTGTTGATTATCTTGAAATAATCACCTCCTTCCCTACAAGCAGCTTGGCTTCACATTGAAGAACTCCAAATATTTCCAGTTACAGTTTGCTTTCCCCCACCCCCCAAAGTGAGCACCAGCACCAGGTCCAGCGAAGAGAACACTGGCTCTTTAAATAGAAACCATTCCGCATCCCATTGGGCGTTCATGCTAGCAGACAACCCAACAACGGCTCAAATACTTGATTCCTTGAAAGAGCTTGTTAAGGCTTTCCAGGAACAGGAAGCCCTCTTTTTTTTTTTTTTTTTTGCTATAACAATGATTATTTGTTTTATGAATGTTGAATATAATTTCATTATATCATAGCATGAAATTATATTATGTTTCACTATAATACAGTTTCTTACTGTCAACTCTTCACCTTTATTTTAACATTGAAAGTACTCCTGGATCATCACTTCTGTTTTTTTTTTTTTTTGTGTTTATGCTTCATCTTAAACTTAAGAGTCAGGTGAGCCAAGATGGCTGCCAACATTGTGACGATTCAGGTTGTTCCTGTGAAAGGCGACTTTTCCCCATCCAACGTGACATTTATGTTCAGTATTGAGAGACTTTAAATGAAAACGACATCAAATGAAACACAGGACAAAGGTTCACTGTACTTTATTCGTCTTCATCTCTGATGAAATAAAGGTGGGTGAACTGATGAAAGGCTTGTTAAACATCAGGTTGAAGCATTTTACATCAACGTGAGATCCTATGGAGTATTTCGGGGACCAGCATTAGGCGGCGTTAGTTAGCTGTTTCTGAAATGAATGGAGTTTGATCTGCCTGCGACTCGCTTAGTCTACTTCCAACTACGTTAATAACCAGAAAGGTTGCAAGGCAAAGCATGGACTTTAGCACTTAACATGATGATCTTCTAGAAAGGAAGCGTTGCTCCTCCAACTCACTTTGGTATTGCCTTTATACATTTAAAAGATTCCGGAAAGAAACAAAAATGTACACCTGCATAAATATAAAAAGGTTCCCACCATGTTTAAACGACTCACACGTTCAGAGTTACACAGTTACACCACAATGCTGTTTGAAATCCATCAAAAAAACAAAAAAAAAAAGAAACAAGAAATGTTAAAAACAAGTCAGCACCATTGCCCCAAAAGCAGGCTAAAGTGTCTAACAGGCTGGACACACAAGTCTACATTCAAGGCAAACAAACAAAGAAAAAAAAAAAAAAAAGTTTGAACCCCAGCAGTAAAACCCACAAGAAAAAAAAAAAATAGAATAAAGCATCTCATGATCAGCAGTAAAAGACACAAAGGGGAAAAGGTTCCCTGGACCGCAGCTTTCCTTACATAGATCAGAAGAGTGAACCGGCCGTTTGAAATCATGGAGTTTAATGGAAGTGTGCTTTGGTTTCAGCCACACAAAGAACTGCTCCAGATGCACGGAGGGAAAGTGCATTTTAGAGGGACCGGATTCACCGAGTCCTGCTCCCTCCAAAACCACCGCAAGGCAGCAATATGTGGAGGGAACAGACGGGATGAATTACACTCGTCAGCGACGTCCCATGGCTTGTGGGAAACTCGTTTACATTGGAATAACTAGACGTTTATTGCTAATTTCTTCTCTAAATTTAAGACTAAAGGCTAGAAAGAGGTGCAGAAGCGAGTAATGAAGGCTGATTACCACAACAACCCCAACAAGCATTTCCTTTCATCAGTTTAAGACTACTGAGGGTTGACTCATCCCTTCGCGTGTGCAGTACCGTTGAAAGGGACGTGTGGGGGAGAGATGGCGGTGCTATTATTTCAGACGGTCATGAGTCAACCTGGATCTTGATGTCAAAGCGTCCCTGATAGCGGTCCTTCTCGTTGTAGTAGAGGTTTTCTCCAAACACTTTGCACTCAATACGCAGTTCAGTGTTCCGGGTCAGATTGGTGAACTGCAGCGCCACCAGTGGCTGGAGGTACTGGGGTTGATGCCGCTTGCCGTAGTAGGGGTAATACTGCAGAGGGAAGCCCTCGCCTATTCCGTAATATTTGATCTCCCCGATTTTATCAGCGTCCTCCTCTCTCTGGGATGTGTGGGGGAAAAAAAGAAATGCATTGATTTGGAGAAAAAAGGAGGGAGACGGGTGATTATGTGAAAGAAAGAAGTTAAAAAGGGTTTGATACCTTGTTGGAGCAGTAGAGAGGGATGACGTTGGCCTGGACTTTGGGCTTTGCCTCTTCAGGAATGCTGTCATTGTTGCTGGGAGGCTAAAGAAGACAAATCACAGACGTCTTAAAACGAAAGAAGCTAAGATGGCAGGGCAGAAGGTGGGAGTGGTCAGACACGTGGGAAAAGGTTACAATCAAGGAAGAACTTGAATAATTCAAGAATGAAAGTAAGGATGAAAAGAAAAAAAGGTAGGAGATAAAAGGAAAATGGCAGCAAGGAGATGACTAAGAAAGACATAAAGGACCCAGAAGGAAAATGTGGAAGTAGGACATCAAACATAGAAGTAGTGAGTAGTAGCGAGAGCAGAAGTACCCTGGGACGGAAGCTGACAATCCGGTTGAGCTTCACAATCAGGCATGGCTTGCCATCCTTGAAACCAAAATCATTGTCTTCTAATCCAGAGCAAGGACCCAACAGAGTCCTGGGGAACCTGCAAGCCTTAGTGCCACCCATGTCGCTCTCCAATTCACCTCGATGCTTGTAGTCTGCAGGTTGATCTGGAAGGGCCGGCGGAAGGGGACAGTTGGACACAGAAGCTGGTATTTTTCGGCGAACATCCCTTCGAAGAATAAAAGGAAGCCTACCTCCGCAATCCTCAAACAACATGTTGTTGCTCTGAACGCTGTCATCATATTGCTTCATGAACTCCCTCAGAGCTTTGACGTAAGGCAGATAGGTCTCCGACTCCCTCACGCCGAAGAACACCTCAGCTTTGTCAACACGTGGAGTGTGTGTAAGGCCTGCAGGGGGCGCCAAAGAAGCAGAGCTATTAATGACAGCAGCTTCTGGAGTTGTTACAGCTGGAGGGAAAATCTATTCTCTAAGAAAATACACTTTTAGATTGGCATTACACCTGCTGGTCAGTAGGTGGCAGTGTGTTCCGTCAAATGAGGCGGCTGCAAGGAACAGCTCTGAAAACCGATACATTCTGTTTAGTACTAGGTTTTAAGTGATGGACGTGAACGGTTCCATGTCCGAAGTGATAAAGAAGTGAGCTGCTAACTTCAGCAGACAACAGGAAACTGAAAAGAGTAGTTTTAATTTTTTATGCATTCGACACTAAAAGACAGCTTACAACTTGATTCAAATCTTTTTTCCCACGTCTATGAAGGCCTGAAAAAATACCAGTCTCAATTCCCAGACTATGTAGGAAGCCATCAAAAACTTGATCATCCCAAATCTCAACACAAAGAGGTACAGTTTTTCTTTGAACAGCAGCTGATTGCCACTTGGCCTCTGATTGGCCCAGTTACCCTCAGGTGTGCCCAACCTGCTTTGGCAACCACACTGCAGAGTGTGGCCTCTGGGGAGGCTGCGGTGGGACGAGGGTTACCAAACAAAACATGCAACAATGCTGATGATGGTCAGACGGAGCTCAGATCAATAAACATTAGAGAGACAGAGGCTTCGTTGGGATCGTCGCTTCCCCAGATTGACACCAAGTTTCCTCAAAAGATTATTTTCTCAGGACTTTTCATGTCAGCAGGATTAATAAAAGCGACATCTTCGGATCCACAGAGTAAGCTCCACGTCGATATAAAATTACAAAAACTCAGTCGGAAACGGAGCAAATTGATCCTTCCGTAAGGCTAGAATTTTACAATACTCAGCAAACATCCCAGACACCATTTTCGCACAGATTAGACAGAACATGAGTGGCCGGCTCTTACCAGGGGGTGCAACTCTGTCCTGCCAGGTGGGCTTGTAGTCACTCAAGGTCATCATCATGGCCTGGATAGTGCCGATGAAGACCCCCGCCAGGAAGCCGTAGAAAATGACATAGAAGAGTGCAATTTTGACTGCAGGAGAGGAAAAAGATGGAGCTTAGAGTCATTTCAGGGAGGAACACGAGAGGAGCACGATCCCCCACCATCACATCTGTTCTGCAGAGGAAAGCACTCAGAAAATACCCCGACGAGGCATTCTGAACCTCTTTTACTCTGAAGGGACATGCATGCGGAACATGAGGAACTGGAAAAAGTTGCAAAAGCGAAATAAATGGCAGCCTACTGATAATTCTTCTCCTGAATGACCATGCAGAGTGACATCACTGCAGCACTTTAATCTTCTGCAAGAGAACATGAAGCTGTGGCAGCCAATCAGCAGCAGCCTCACGCTCTTTTTGCTGCATGGAGGGAAGGTCATCAGGTCACAGTGGAATATTACTTCGAATGGTGACCAGCAGACATTTGTGCTTTCTGATCTTGACTGTTTTTGCATCATTTTGCCACTACTAGTGCTGAAAAATTGTACTTAAAACTTAAAGCTAATGAGAGCATCTCCTAATGTAGGGGGGAAAACTTTTCATAAATGGGACTCAAAGAAGTTAACCTTCAATCCACTGCACTGCGCATGTGAGCTTTCTCTCACGCATCAGCACTTTCAGGTGTCCTCAGAAGGACAAATGACCCCTCCCCTCCCCTCCCGGAGGATGGAAGCGGGCAGCAAATGATGCGGACCCCAGCTGGGGCTCGTGGAGAGAGCCTCCCCGCTCCCAGTCATGTCAGCCAGGTGTTCCCGTTTGTCCCCGGCGTGACATTAAGAAGCGGCGAGCGCATGCGCAGTGGCGGCGATAGGGGAAAGGAGAGCAGAAAAGTCGCAGAGAGTAAAATCAGTCGTATTGTTCGGTCGTGTCCCGGTGACACCTGATCAGGGGAAGGATAGAGATCCACAAACGCGACTTCTCGCTTCAGTTCCGTCCAGGCTGCGTCACCTTGAGTCACCTTGGACTGTTGAATGCAGTTTTAACCCTCAGACATCTCATTCCAGGGGAGTATTAAAAACGTAAAAGTTGACGTTTCCCCTAACAACCAACCCGCTCTGAGGCGGCCGCCTCAGCCCTGCCTGTACAATAAACGCGTCTTAACCAACAAGACGCGTTTTGTACATTTTTAGAATAAAAAAATACAAACACGTCGAGCTAGCGGAGAGCTTCAGGAAGACGTCACAACAGAGAGAGAGAGAGAGAGAGAGAGAGAACAGAGGGGGGGGGAAACTTCGCGTCAATTGTGTTTGTTCTAGAAAACGGCAGATCAAACAGGTGGCGGCAGAGTGCGGCACGCGCTCACGATCAGCCCGAGGATGGGAGAAGAGAAAAGTGGCCGTTCAGCACAAATACTCACACCAGCTTCCCCCGGTTCGCCCCAGCAGCTCCCCCTTCTCTGAATTCCACAGGAACTCCTTCCAGCCGCCGTCATCTTTATTGGAGGGCATTTTTGCCTGCTTGGACGTTTCTCCTATCGCTCGTTCTCCCCCCGGCGGAGTCCCTCCGTCTGCCACCAAGCCTCAAGAGTAGTGGGAGAGGTACCAAGGTTACCGCTGGGCTCCCATATATAAACCTTCTTGACTCCGCCCGAAAACTCCGGACAACTTACCTAGTGGTGCCTACCGAGCGCCAGGGGCCAATTACGGAGCGGAGGCGCAGTGCGTCGATCTGACGTCACGACCATGGACAAAAACCATTATAGAAGCATGCATTAATAATAATTAAAAAAAAAAAGAATATATGCTTAATGACAAAAAGTTACAGTATAGTTACAATATAGTGTGTTAGACCTTACTAGACTGGTTTAACTCGACTTTAAACTTTAGATGTAAAGCATATAGTTTGTAGAGTGAGAGATCTTCCTGTTCAGGTTAAATCAATTCATGCCATGTGTTATGTGGCACACACAAAGCCAGATTACAGTCCTTAAACCTACAATTGCTTGTGATGGTGGTTCCTCTAAAACAATAATTACTGAGCAAAACAATGTGTTCATCTGAATCCCCGTCACGAAGGGAAAAGTAGTTTTTCTCAGCTTGTGTCGCTCACCTTTTTATTTTCTATCTGTGCTTGCATGCGAACCTTCTAATCAGATTTCATGTACTACCTTCCAACCACAGGTGTAATAATACTGTCATCTATTGTGAAAGCTTAAAATGAACTACAGTCTGGGTTAAGTTTGAGAGCAACTTCAGTTGTCGTGGTTAGAGAACTGCCCACTACTCATTAACATGCTCACCCTACATGCAAATGACACAAACCTGGTTAATTCTTGCAGTTTTACACTTTTGCCAGGTGTGTGGGTATATCAAAATTCACTCATACAGTGTAGAACTGCTCAGCAGTGTGTGGCCATGTGGGTGCCTTACGCTTATGCGTTTGTTTGGATGTAAACATGTGTGCGTAAGAGTGAATAGATTTCACACATGGTGGTTTTACCTTTAAATATCAGCTCAAGGACAAGGGAAGTCAAATCTCTAATGTCCTTTCTCACAGCATGACTTTGAAAGAAATGGAAATCCTGCATTCCACTTTATTAGTCTTTGCCCAATTTGAAATTTGAGGAATAAATAGAAGCGTGTGAAAAGGTCACTTTGACACGTTTACCTCTCCTTTTGATCTCTCCACTAGGAAGTCAAAACTAAAACTTTATCAACAAGTTCACAAGACGGTCTAGATTTACTAAATGCCACAATAATAAAAAAGAGATTTTTTTTAAATGTCTTTTTAGAATACTTCAATATTTACTCGCTAAAGCTGTGTGGACAGCTTTATACTTTCAGATAAACAGTTTGAACAGATGAAGGTGCCCAAGTCGAACTTCATCAGAAGTGTCTGCATTCTGATTATAAATTCTAATCTATAAAGTCTAATCCACAATTCTGTCCCAAGTTACTTGAATGATATTCTAATTGAAGTTCTGGCTTCCACAATTTGTGCTTGGAAGATGGGATGGAAGTACTTCCTCACTCTGCTTTCTATAATCGGCCAATTGGGTTACATTCAACTGTGGACTAAGGTGACACTACAATTAGTTGATTGTGAATATTTTTCTGGGCTTTTGCAAAAATGTGTGGAATTGTTGTGACTCCCAGGTTAAACATAGAGAAAATCATTGTGCCTTTTACACAATCAATTTTTCATTGATTACTTTGAAACTGATCCTACTACTACGAAGATAAGTATATCTAAAATTAGCTGCTGTTTTACCTGTACTAGAGTTACTTTCCACCATTTGTTATTGTTGACAGAATAAAAAGGTCAGATAAGTCCTGGAGATCCAAACCGGACCATAATTTGGGCTATTCCAATTCTCATTTCCCGTGTATGATAAGAACCTGTCACGCGACGGAACTGATTGCCAACCCAGGCTGGTGATGTCCTTATAATGATACGGCCCGGTGTCTGACAGGTACTACGTCCTGTTACAACTGCCAACTATTGTCAGTTTTGTATACACTATAAACACTTGTGGTGTGGAATGATGTGAGGAGTGGGGGAGAATCAAGGTGAAAGGGACTCATCCTGTTTTGGGCCTACACCAACTTAATTGTTTGATTGCTTTCTTTAAATTTAGAGGTACGGTTCAATTATCATGCCTTTAAGTGTTTGGGAAAGCCATGCCATAAGCTTTTTATAGGTCAAAAATAGGTCTTCCAAATCTTCCAAAAATGATTGCATCACCAAATAAGGCACGAAGTTTCTTAAGGACAACAAAGTCAGTGTTTTGGTAGTGGCCGTCATAAAGTTCTGATCTGTGAAAATCAAGTGGTTGGAGCAAAACAGTTGTGTGTGAGAGCAATGAAGCCTACAAACAAGAAAAGAAAACGTTCCAGCAATTCTGTGAGAACAAATGGGACAAACAACAACAGCAATTAAAGGTAATTCTCCCCAAACACAGAGGGAACAGTTGGAAACTTCTGTTCTTATTCTGGCATTTGGCAGTCAGGAACAATAGAGGAAGTCTGACTGATCTAAAACAGGAGAAGTTTCGTCTGATTGGTTCTCTTATTATGTAGCCGCGTGCGTTTCCTTTGGGCAGACGTCTTTGTTACATTTCACATGTGTCCAAAAACTCTTCCACAGAAGCTCTCTGTGTAAGAAACCATTTTCAGATATTAGTCAGGATGTTGTGGGTCTGTGCTGCTTACATATCAACAGTCCTTCACTGACAGAGTCAACTACCAATTCACCTTAACAGGCCTTAAAGTTAAATACTACTATAGGCTTGATCACGACTCAAGAAAAAGCTGGCGCGTGTATTAGTGTTTAATAGTTTTACCGTCACTGTAATCACTCCCTGGTTCTGTGTTGCAGTTTTAGGGTTTGTTTAGGGTTCGGGCTCCATTCTGTTCGCGGCAGGATGCCCAGGACTCGGGTCAGCACATTTTAAAGGAAATTGTCAAATGAAATACTAAGTCCAGCGTTTGTAGGAAGATCATTTTTTCCAAAACTCAAGAGTGATTGTGTTTCTAAAAGTAACTGGAGACATCCAAAGCGCCTGACCTTGACTATTCACCGTCAAACCTGAATATGTCCTATGCAGCTGTTTACAGATTAAACACTCAGATGGAAATCGTGTTTTTCCTGAAGGATATCTCTCTACAATTGTTCATCATGAAGTCTTATAACTGAACTTTTTTATATTGTAGGTTTTCTAAGTCAAGCTGCTTTACTTAGTGTTGTTTTTTTATTTGTTGTTTTTAATATTTCTATTTTCTGCTCTGGTTGTGACATGTTTACTCTGTTTCAAGCCTCTTCATGCGAGCATGTTCCAGGTCCGTGCTCTCCATGCTCTCCCTGTTCTCCCTGTTAGGGTTAGGGTGGTTGGTGAGGATTAGGGTCAGGGGTTAGGTACCAGTATCTGCCCATAATCAGATCCCAGAAAGAAAGCAGAAAATGTTTGATCAGGATAACAAGAGCTAGCTAAACACATCATTTATGAAATAAAGCTGTTTCTAATACAGTGGAAGTTTGTAATAATTTCAGACTTTTAAACAATTTCTCCGCTGTTTATTGCTTATTGCTGAGTAATCAATAATGCAGGGCAGTTGTGATCGCCTTTGTTCAGCAAGTACAAAGAATTACTTTGACAGGACTGGAAGTTGTTGCTCTCATTAAAACACTCCAGAACAGAAAAATGTCTAACCTAGACAAAAATGACAACTTGACATTAACCAAGAAATCATATAATATGACATAAAGTGTCATGATTAACTGACTGACACTTTATGACAACAGTCATAAGTATTCATGAAGACTTACCCATGTTCATGTGTTATATCATGTTTATCATAACAGTCTTATTCACAACCCGTCAAATAAAGTGTTCCCAAAACATTTATTAAAATCTGAATCGCAGCATTAATGTTACGTGAAATGAGAGGTAATCAGCCCAGAGCATTGTTACAGCGTTAAAGAATTGTCGGAGTGTTTTCTATCACACTTTTTCCTTCCACTCAACTTTCCAAGAGGAATTTAGGGGTGAAAGTTATAAACTGCAGTTATTTGAGTTTGTAAACACTGTGGAGCTTTTTGCAGATTGCAGCCATGTGAATATTTCTCCTGGTGGAACGCTGACATCCAACCCTTCTGGGCCAACATGATGTCATGATGTCAGAGAAGGTGGCAACCAGATACGGTGGCTAACATTTCCCTTGCTGCTGTACTCCATTACGCTTATAGAAGCAGGGTGACTGGAATGTAGGAATTCTCACCGATTAAATTATAGAAAAGCAGAAAGTCAGTTTATGGTGATCAGGTAGTTTAAAACTCTGATTCCACGCTAACGTTCTGGCATATTAAACAGGACTGAGGGAAAGCAGTGTGTTTATTGCTAATGGCTCGTGTCCCAATGTAACATACCCTCTCCCTATTAAACTTTCATTGTTTTTCCTTGTGCTGTTGTGTCTCAGAGATCCGGACCACAACATGAGAAAACCTGACTGCTCAGTGTTCTGGTTCCGTTCGGTTAACTTTTGAAAAGTTTCGCTCTGGAAACAGATTAATATATATATATATTCACATATTTGGTGAGAGACTGATGATCATGAATGAAAATCAAGCTCCTCTGCTTTCTCCCAGTCCTAACTAGAAACAACCAATCAGAGCCAAGAGGCGGGTCTTAGCGCTGTAAATCACCCTCCATAGGATGCTTCTAAGGTTATTTAGCATAGTCACCAATGGCAGCATTGTGACCGTGATAAAAACCAGATAAGTGGCTTTTCTGGAAGGGTAAGTTGTTTCTCCACAATCAGTGAGTGCATGAGGTTGATTGACAGCGTCAAGACCCGCCTCCTGGCTCTGATTGGTTGTTTTTGACTGGGAGTTGTGCATTTCTGCAGACGGCAACAGTTACTCAGGGAGGAGGTGGAGGAGATTGATCTTTTCACAGACTATTTCTCATAATACACTGTAACAACATGGTGCCAATTTTAACAAGAGTGTGAAAACCAAATTAAAAAAAAAACGTCACATAGTGCCACTTTAACAGGGGAAGCTAAAACTGGGAAGAAAGTGTTTTTTATTCGCTAAAACTCTCCAAACTGTAGATTTTTATTCTTCCATGTCAGAATAACAGCATTATGACTTTGTGTCTATGCTACACAAACACAAACTGGAGTTAGTTGAAGTGTAACTTCAACAGTGGAAACTTTGCAAGTTGTAGATGAAAAAGAATCACCAGTTTACAGCTTCTGGTCGAGACAGCCGATGTCCTAACCTTGACTTTCTCCCGTTGTTGGGAGTGTGCCGGGACTCTGTGTCTCGCAGCGAGCGCCGGCGGATGCTCGAGCCCCGGAGGCAGACCAGGTCTGGTACAGGATCTGTGCGGTCTGGTATTACTGCCTGCTGAAAGGCGGAACGAGAACTGATCCCGGGCCGAGACACAATGGAAACACTGTGAGTCTGTGTTGAGGCGAGACGTCCTCTAAGAACAAGGTGAAAGCAACACCTGAGGACAGCCACTCTGGGTAAGTTAGGCTTAATTTTCTGATCAGCCAAAGCACTTTCTCCTAAATCTTTATGTGTTCTTACTTCTAGGGGGTTTTGTGATTAATTTTGAATTAAAAAAGCAGACTTAGGGTTCTTCAAGGTTCTTTTTGAGGGAGTTTCTTGTCCAAAGTCCAAAGCTGCTTTCCTGAACTTTCACATATTTCCTATGGAGGTATGCGCTATTCCAGACTTTCACATTTTAGCCGTAACGTTACATCCTGCCAAGGATGTACACAGATACGGAGTGCCGAACAAACCACAAACCACGCCTCCTGCAGAAACACTGTGAAGGTCACGCAGACGGGAAGAGTCTTCTTTTCACCTGGACAAAAACTACCTCACCTTTGCAGAGGAATTGAAACAGACAAACCACAAGTCAAGCACCAAACACACAGCTCATGTGTCATGCATGTTTCATTCTTTATTGGAACCTCTCAGTTTCTTTCAAACCGCAGAGGAATATTCATGTATTCCATAGGGCGTCTTATCGCTCATGCCTTTGAAAGCTGCAGATTTATGGCTCGATAGAGATCTGAGAAAGGAAAGTCAAGGAGACACTCATGTCTGCTACGGGTGACTGAGCCTTCTCTCCAGGACGTGGAGATGGAGGCCGGCAGAATGCCACACAGACGGAGGTTTGTTTGGTTTCTCTGATTGTTTCTGCGAAAGGTTGCTCCCGGGAATCGGTGAGCTGATCTAATCAGCTGTGCTGCTCCGAACATACCCTCCGCAAAATGTAGCGTAGACTTTGTTCAGCTCCGTCCTGCGCAGGAGTCACCTTGCCCCCGCAGAACATTCCATCACTTCCTGCCCGGCCCTCTCTTTTGCTCTCACTTCCGACTTGCGCCTCCACCTGCGCTTGGCTGCGTCAGGCCCAGTTCCCGGGATGGATGCTGAGCGTACCATGAAAGACAAGGAGTACCTCATTGAGGAGAGGACCGCAGCGTCCTTCGAGGGCTCACACTCGACTGTCAGTCTGAAAGAGTTGAATTGTGCCTTTGGAGAAAACACAAGGCCTCCTCTGCATTATCATTGAGCGGAGAGCTCGTGTGCTGAAGGTCCCTTCACCAGCACTAACCCTGTTTTCAGTAACAACAGAACATTTCCATGTACCAGACACTGTGTACCTGCACACACGCAAAGAGAAAGAGAGGGAGGCAGAGAGTCGGATTGCAGTGGATGCAGCGTTGCCCTCCAGATGTCACCAGTGTCGGAAAAGTACCGTCACGACCTGCCGGGCCTCTGCTCGGTTCTGCAGGAGAAGGGATTAAATGATTAACCCTCCCACCTCCCTCCTCTACCCCCCAGTCGATCTGGTCACCTTGCTTTTTTGTTCTAACATTCTCTCAGCTAAAAAAAAAAAAAAAAAAAAAGAGAGGAGGGGAACAAAAATGCTGACTGCGGTGTTCCTTCAGCAGCTGCTGTGTGAGCATAGAATGAGTTCACTGCGCTAAGTATAGAGATGATGCTTCAGGATGCACACAACGTCTGACTTGCATCAGGACACTTTGAATGAAGTCAGTGATGGAGATTTCAAGGGATTCTGGGATTGATTTAACAAGTTGTTGTTCGTGTTACTCAGAATTTCCTGAGTAATCTAAGCCGATTTTGCTTATTGTTTCCCCCCGGTGAACTCCTGGTCTGTCCATAATAATGCAGTGAGGTCACTTCACAACTACTGATGATGCAGTCAGGGCATTACACTCCCCCTGTCCATTCTGCTGCAGTACAGTGAGACTGCCATCTAGTGGTTGAAAACTGCACCTCATCATTCCTGGGAGCTGGCAGTAGTCTTGGATTTTTCATTATAGTTTTGTTTTATCTATATCTAATTAAGTTAGGTTTAAGTAGTTTTTTTTTTTTTTTTTTGGTTTTTAGTTGTAGTTTTAGTTCTGTCATGCTTTCCCTTCATTTTTAGGTGAAGATTTCAAGAAAGGTATTGTGATTACGTGTACATCAATTGGGTAATGAGTTTTGAACAGAAGATAACATTTTCACCAAATGAATAATTATTCATTGGATGGATGGATGGATGGATGGATGGATGGATGGATGGCGTTGGGTTATGCAGCAGAAGAAAGTTTCAAAGTCCACATGGAAGAACCAAAGTGAGCGTTTTAGATTGGCCCAGTCAAAGTACAGAGTTAAATCTGACTGCTGTGGGGAAACCTTGGTGGTGAATCCATTGAACTCAGCATATACTGTACAGTGGGCTGGAAAATATTCACCTGTGAGACGACAACAAAAATGGTGCATATATTTTTGTGCATTAAAATGTAACAGAGAGAAAACACCATCCCAAGATTTAGTTTGAATAAATGAAGAAATTTGCGGGAAAAAAAAAAAAAAAAACCAAACTCCAAAGTCTCTCTTCACCATTCGTTTATTGGTTGTTTACATGGATCATACAACATATTCTACCATCGTATTATACGAGTACAGGGCGAAGATCCACAGCGCTATATATCAAAAGTAAAAGGATGGAAAACCACGGTTAAGAAAATAGAATCACAGAGTGAACAAGTTAGCATGGAGGTCAAAGTTCAGACCTGCAACTCCTCCCACAGCGGTGACGTTTACTGTCAAATACAATTACAGTACAAAGATCCAGAGAGAAACGGGTCCGCGACTGATCACAGGATCGACGAGGAAGAGCGGTACGGAGAATCCATGCACACAAACACTACCGTCATGAAGTCCCCACTGAACAGAACAGCATCTATTTTCAGACATTTCTGATGAATAATAAATTCTCTTCAATTCTTATTATAGTAATATGAACATGACAGCCATGGTACAGCTTCCATCAAAATGTAGTGCTTTCCCCTCCCAGTAGCTGCAGTATTTGTATGTAGATAAATCATTCTGAAATCATTTTTTATGTTTTTTTTTTTTTTTTTTTTTTTTTTACAGCTGCTCATATCTCCATGGAAACCATAGGCTCTGCTGAATGCAGCTCTGGTCATTCTAACCTATGGCCACACTGTCACTGCGATGGCTAAAGAGGAAAACCACTTGGCAAACACAAATAAGGCACAAGCACACAAACATACAAAGAATTTCTTTGACTAAATTCTAAAAAAAAAACAAAAAAAAAAACAAACTTGGTTTTCTTTCTTGATTTGTGGTATTTTTTTTTTGTGGTTTTCAAAAGTCTCAACACCCTGGTGAAATTCAGAAACCAGTATCAATGATTTCTCCACCTTTCGTGAAACTTTACTTCTGTCGAGAAATCAGTCAAAAGGGCAATGCGGACATAAAACAGACGGAAAATGGAACTTTAACCAGGGTGTGTGGACTTTTGAGGAACACTGTACTTTTTAAGAGTCGGTTCACGTCACAGGTAAAATCAGAACGAATCTAAAAATCACTATGCTGAAGTTACAACATGATCACCTGATTACACACACCGAACAAATCCATTGAATTAATGATTTCTACACACAGAAATCACACACACACACACAGCCCACAACACGAGCATGTCAGTCACCATGGCACCGGTGGAACAGCTGCTGCTTTTTCTTTTAGCTCCAGTTGAGCAAAAAAAAAAAAAAAAATTGGTGTTTTTCAAACATTTTAGGAAACACAGCAACATCACATCACAAATATTCAAAGGTCGCAGGTTATTTTGGTGACATAATTATGACTGTGTGATCGAAACGCATGATCGCTTCTGTATGACTGTTGGCTAGAATGTATGAAGATTTCACTTCGACACCGAATACTTTGGATGAGCTGCATGATAAACGGACGATAAAAGCTTCAGAGTCCAACACACCGTCAAACAATAAGAACTCACAGGTCGAGGCTAACAATAAATACAAAGAAAACAAATTGGAGCAACATGTTGGCAGGTATTGCAGGCGCTGCTGCTTCACACAGCTTTAGTGTTAAGAAATATTAAGTCTTTTAACATCCCACAAGACTTAAACCATGAGTGGAAGTGCTGGATTTTGCGCTAATAAAAGCTAATATGCAAATAGTCAGAAGACTAAAATTTTAATCGAAGCTACGGATATGGTGAGAGGAGAGAGGGGGTACTATGCTGGACCCAACATGAAAAAATAGGCTTGGAACTAGATGGTGAAGTTATGAAGAAATTTGTGTTTTGGGGGGAATTTAATGGGAGGCCCTAAAAAAAAAAAAAAAAAAAAACCCCAAAAAAAAAAACAAAAAAAAAAAAAAAAAAAAAAAACAGCCAGGATTCTGGATCTCAATGCAAGGAGCTGTCTTGCAGCCCCTCTTCCTGTTTGTCTTGCAGGAAGAGGGAAATCCACTAAGGCATATGTGGAGATTTAAAACCGTATGCACTTAGTTAAAAAACAACAACCGAAACAAAAAAAAAAAAAAAAAAAAACATTGTACAACTTGGATGGACTCCATTGGTGGCACAGCATGAAACGAGTAATAAGGCAACAAAAACACATGGGATTAAACACTAGCAACATACATCCGTACAGCATTATGTAACTGACGGGCTGAACATGCTACATGAAGAAAAACGTGTAGCAAGTGTTGCTTACAGTATGACTGAAGGTGATCCTCTGTGGCAGCTGGGACTCACTCCAGTTACTGTCATGTACCTAAAGAAACGTGCTTCTACCTGCAATAAAAGTCTTTAAAAAAAAAAAAAAAAAAAAAAAAGGTCGACACCGTCCAATCATGTCTGGTCTTTAAGGGGTGATTCTTTCCTACTCCCTACCTGAAGTTTACCAACTAGGCGCTGGAAGACTATAAAAACCAAGAGAGCATTACCAACAATAAAAGCCAACTGCGTAAGGAAATATGGCGGTAACGTGGGATCAAATGGTGTGTTGCTATGGAAACAAAACATTTCTAGTACATGAAGAAGATGATGAATTTGCATCCCACTAGAAAACAGTAAGTTTCTTCATCACTGCTGACTTAAGCGGTCACTGAGCCACCAAAACAACATGATATCAGGCTGGGAAGAAGGTTTTGAAATCCAACGGTAGAATTAGCTCAATGTTTTGGTCCAGTCCAGACTCTACACCAGCGGCTGGGTTTGGTCATCGCCTAGCAACTCCACGGCTTCCTTTGACCACAGCGCTCCGAAGATTGTCGACACAATTTCAGTACCAAGTCCACAATTATTTAGGTAAACCTGAGTCCGTCGCAGACATGCAAACTTCCGCCTTCGCTCTGACGGTCTCTCCTGCCTTCCGCTAAGAAATCACTTTCCTACAGCACATTTGGTCATGCTTGTGAGGCAGTTTTTTTTTTTTCTTCTTTTTTTTTGGCACCAATCAAGAAAGGGGAGCAATAAACAGGGCATTACCTTAGAGAGAGTAAATAAATGCATGGGTTTTTGTTCCATTTTTTCTTTTTTTTTTTCACCAAGATAATTCTTTGTAGTCTAACTCATTCATGCTTGACTCACATGGACACAGGAATGCCGCCTGTAGGCGGGATAATCAACGGGACAATGCTACTGGACGAGTCAGAGAGATGAAGCGACATGCGATTGGTCCACAGTTTATTCCTTCCTAATTGGTGGCGCTCATGTTTAAATGCTGCAGAGAAGGGAGGTCTCCATGGCAACACAGGCTGCATGAAAGACCTCAAGAAGAAGATGAAGGGGAGAGGGAATTAGGTAAAAATCAGATGCTGCTGGTCCAGCAGGGTTCTGGTGAAGTTGTTGATTGGCCCAATGGCGCTGAGCGACATGGCATTGTCCCGCCCCCACAACAGGTTTGGGCCAAACACCACAGCCAGGTTGCTGTTTGTCATCTTATTCACTTCACTGTTGGCCGACACCTGAAAAAGGAAACGCACGTCAGTGGGAGCCGGTGGGTGAAGTGGAACCGTTCTCAGAGTGCGTGTTGTACCTGAGCCAGGAATGTGATGAGGTACCGCAGTGAGGCGTAGTTCTCCTCTGGGAGAGACTCCACCAAAGTTTTCATGACTTCTGCCTGATTATCACTGGACACGGCTGAACAAACCAAAGAAAGCATCAGACTCATTGGACTTCTCCAGTCCTGAAAGCATGTTAGACTGAAAATAAGCGTCTGGGACTCCTGTTAGTCTGTCCCCCTCCAGGGAATGAGGGATTCGTTTGATTCATCCTCATTCCAACACCAAGTCTTGAACTTACATGTGAAGTTGACAATGTCATTGTAGAGCTGGTAGGTCAGCAGAGGCTCAGGAAGCTCTCGAAGAAACGTCTTTAGTATGACAGCGGCCAGGTGAATGTCCTCCATGTCTCTGAAGTTCACTGTGGCTCCTAAAGCGCAGTCAGAAGACGACAATCAGTTGATTTCTCAGTTCACTCCAGCTTTAAAAACCATGGTTCACTTAAAGTTGGCCACCAAGGCCTGCCACTCGTACCAGAGTTGTACTTGAGTTGGACCTCCTTCACCAGAGTCACATTGGCGGACCGCCTGAAGATCCCCTCGATCTCCAAACCTGACAGGAACAGAGCAGAGAACAGGAAGCAAAGGTTTTCAATGTCTGTTTTACCATCAGCTGTCTGTTCAGACAGCACTGTTGTCTGTTCCACTATACGAGACAAACAGCACTTCGTTTCTTGGTACCTTGTTCTGACAGGAAGCTGATCGTGTCTCTCATCACTACAGGAACTAGATGATTATCTGGATCCTTCTGTCTCAGCCTAGGGCACGGAACAACAACAACAACAACAACAAAAAGTCAGCCATGAGCAAAACCGAAAAGCAGAGATTCTGTGTTGCGAACTTACACGACTAGTGAGACCCCAAACACCTGCTCGGGTAGGGGGGGGCTACGAGGAGGAGACATGGAGGGCAGCGAACTGGGCTTCAGAGACGCCCTCAGCTTGTTGTCATACCTGATCCAGATCAGACGTAAACATGCTCAGTTTGGGACGAAGCACCAGATTCAAATGTCTGCAGAGGGTTCTAATGCCAGTCAGTTCTTACTCTCTGACGCGGGTCGGGATGACCAGCTGGTCACACTTGACCACGTCCTCCAGCTCACTCAGGTAGCTCACGTAGTTAATCTTCCTGCCGAACTTAAAACTACAACCAGGACAGAGAGACACTATCAGACTATTCTATGCGGAAAAGGTTGAAGTTGTTGTTTTTGTCGCCAAACATGCTAACATGGTGGGAGGTCATAGAATGGAACAGGAATTATTATTAAAATTTTATAGTAAGACTAATTCACACTACTTTGAATTCAAAAGCTGGAACAAAGTGCATTATAGCGACAAAGCTTCTCACCAGCAGAGGGCAGTATACAAACTTCTCTAAAACGTTGACCATACGACAACTTGATGTCATTTTAAAAAGTTTGAAGTTCTCATCACTTTAGTTATCACGCTATTTTTCTTCTTAAGTCCCGGTTTGAAATATTTCCCCAAAAATCCGACCTGATGATTGGTTTGAAGAGGATCAGCAGAGTCTTGATGAACATGGTGGGATGGACGATGTACAGCGCCTTGATGTTCTTCTTATACCTGAAAACACAACCAGCAGATTTAAACTCAGCATTCTGTCTCAGTAGGAGGACCTGCCTTTATTTATCACCAAGTGTGTCTCATTTTCTTTCCATTTGTAATTCTCCATGCTTCTTATAAAGACCTGAAAAACCCTGAACTCAAGCTTTAGGCTGTTCCGGAATGTTGGAACCTGACTAGAAGTCTTAATTGTGATGGTGTGTAGGAACTTCCTGTGAACTTCTACAGGGACTCCTTTAAGTTAGTGAACGTACTTCCGATCGAACTCCCTGTATGCTTCTCGAAGCCAGCCGAATGAAGGCTTGTTTTCACTGGTCAGTCCATGATGGAAGTAGATCAATGTGTAGTCGCTCTCTACGTACTGATCCAGAGTGGCTTTAAGATACCTACAGGAGAGAAAGCACTTCATCATCAATCAGGGAAACAATCAACAGAATTTCATTCAATAGGGCTCCGATTCAGCCATTTTAGTTTCAAGGGTAAAATCAAACGAGTGATATTCAGTGAAGACTGGACAGAAAAACCAAACCAATCAGATTTGTCTCAGCCACTGATGGATGGATGGACAGATGAATGGATGGATGCAATTCTTAGACAATTTGATGTGGAAAGTATGGAGACACGTTTCCAGACCTTGAAATCCTTGAATTAAATTCCAGACTGTTCACTTTAACCACATGAATCTCCAACTTCCAGAAACAACTTCTGTACGTTTCAACTTGGTGGTCAAAATGGCCGCGTCATTAAACCCCGGGGTGAATGCCGTTGATGTGCAGGGTCACTCACATCAGCAGCTTCTGATGGTCGAGCTGATGCTGCGGCGGCAACCTGCAGGCGCTGAACACTATCACCTTCCTGCCAAAGTTGTCATCGCCTACACACACAGTTCAAACAGCAACGATACGACACACACTTTACTTTAGCAGAAGCAAATAAGCAGAACTTTGATATTAAAGAGCCCACCTGCAACCTCAATGATCTGATGCCTGGCTATGTCATAGAACGGATGGTCCCAGGGTAGGTGGGGAGAGCCGGAGTCAAAGCCCTGGGAATTCTCCGTCTCTGAAACACATGGAGCCACACGTTAATACAGATGCGTTAATATAAAACATCACCAGAGGAGAAAAAAAAAAAATGTCTGTTCCACCTGATTTGCTAAGTAAGGACTCATCAGGTGGCCACTGCTGGTCCTCTAGGGTGGAGAGCTTCAGCTGTCCTAACTGTGCGGTTGCAGCGTCGTCACCCACATCTACCAGCAGCTCAGAAGACATCCCACACACAGGCTGGGACAGCGATGTCTGGGAAACCTTCACACACCAAGATTTAGTCTGGAAGACACAGAGACGCCTCAGACTCTTAGCAACATGCTCTTCTCCTGCCATACTGAATGTCTTTTAGCTGATCATTATTTTTCATTTCGCACTTTTGCTGACTTTGAGAAAAAATAAAAATTAAAAAAATAAAACTTCGCTTCCCTTGAATTCATTTTTCAGGATAAATACTAAAGCGCTCATTTACTTGGTTGTTTTGTAAACTTCCAGATGAATAAAGTTTGACATCTGCGTTCCATTAACTTTCTTTTTTATCTCCCAGTAACTAGTTCAAACAGGAAACGTCCAGAAACAAAAACGAAAACAAAACACAGAGAGTAGAGAACAAGAGAAACATAAATACAACGTACAATGGCATCATACAGCACATAAATTATGTCAAAATTAAATTGGTGTTCCACAGTTTAAGTTGTGAATTCGGGTTAGCAATTTAGCATAGCTGAACTAATGTTTAAGAGTAGCGCAATAGCTTTCACTAAAGACTGTGACGTATAGGACTTTAGCATTAGCAAAACTGCTTATAATTACCTTCTGCTAAATACCATGATTGTTTAGCACTTTAGCATTAGCTGAACCAAAACTTGGGATTCATGTCATCGCTTCGGTTTCTGCGAAATACTGTGACAAAGTAGCACTTTAGTGTTGTTTATGATTAGCCCATTAGCGTGGTGACAATATAGCACGTCAGTGCTAGCCAAACTACTGGTTTATGATTAGCGCTTCAGTATGAACTTCAATTAAATGTAGCACTTCATTGTCAAGCGGAACCGAACTTTTTAGTTAGCAATGCCCAACAAGTTAGTCAAGTTAGTAAAAACATACATTTTTGGAAATGACAAAACACAGAAAATGAGGAATATAAAATATTCAGCCCAGTAACCATAGAAGAAATTCTATGCTATGTTAGTGTATTTAGGTCAACTGCAGATTTCAGTGACTCACTGAAAGAGATGGGAAAACTTGAAAAAGGGGAAGAGGGGGACAGAGTCACTAACATGACATGATCACTTTGTCCAAAAACAAGGTGAAAATTGTTTATTGTTAACTTTTTGGGCTAAAAATCCATTTGGTGAGGCTCAGTCCATGACTGTGCCCTGGTAGAGAACCCACGGCAGGAGAAAGGAAGTACATTTCAGCTGCGTTCACAGAAAATCTGCTAATGAGGCTGATTTTCAGTTCCTTCACTGTCGTTACTGGGAAACAATGAGAGAATGATGGCAATACTAGTTTCTCTCAAGCGGTCGCTGAAAATCCTGCTGAAAACTGGGCTTTGTTGCATAACAGCTGGATTATTCATAATCAAAGAGAAAGCAGAATACCCAGCATATGGAACAGATGCTGGGAGAGAAACTGAACACTGCAGTCAATGTCGCTGAAAGAAGGTGTAGCAGATCTGAATCGACGGAGCAGGATGTTGTAACATTCCGATGCTCCCATGGCTACGGGCGGGGCACCCACTCAAGCCTGGATGCAGAGAGATTAGGTGTGAAATGAAGTCATTAAAGGCACCGTGAGATCCATCTGACCTTCCGTCTCCTGGGTGATGCCAGTAGTTCAGATTAAGTTTGGTAAAATTGAAGGGGGTGGAGGGGTATTCGAAACATCTGCCAACACGTGCAGATTCAGCTGTCTAAGCAAGTTCAATCTGAATGGAGATGGAAAGAAAAGTGCACTGTGCTTCCTCCTCTCCGATGGCCACAGCATGCAGCCAGATAAGAGCCCGGAGCAGCTCTAGCTCCTGCCAGTGAACCTGAAACGGCTGCATGCTGGATCTGCATCCATCCAAATAATGGGAGCATCTCCCGCCTTCTTCCCTCAGATTAGCTCTGTCCCCACGCCGCACTCTCATCTCCCAACCCCCACATGTTCTTCCTTTATTCTCACACACACATGCACACACGCTGCTGTTTGATGTTATGCTCGCTGACAGCATGTTGCTTTAAATAAACATTGCTAGAAACCAACAGTCAGTCAGCTGATTGCTGCTGACTAAACACACTCGCTCCCACAGAGAAATGCAGCTGTTTGCACACATTCTGCTCCTGAGTGAAGAGCGGAGGAACCGCAAAGGCTTGACGAGGTCTTGGAGGTTGAGTGACGCCGACGGCAGCAGGTTCCTCTTTTCGTTGCGAGCGTGCTCGCACGACGGGTCGCTGCAGGGGCTGCGAGCGCATTCTCACATGACTCAGCTGTGCAGTTTGTGTTCAGAGGTGAAATAGGTGAGGTCCAGCTGCAGGAGGGCCGGAACCATTTTATCCCTGCGTTACTTATCAGGTTTGCTACACACTTTGTTCTTTCTGGTCAGAACTTCCAACACGGAGGCTGCAGCGTTATTAAAAGAGGTGGAGTTTCGGCTGGTGCCGTCATAAAAAGCCATAGAAACCCTGGGATGGATGGAGGAATGTTACAGGCTCGAAGAAAGATTTGAGTTTGTTCCACCCATTGTTAAAATCTATTTGTTCTTCAGACATGGTGACGAAAAAAATACCAGGGCTGCTAACAGGGACCAGCGTTCCCAGTCTGAATGTGTGTCTTCATGTTATCCCACCACTAAAGTCGAACCCGGTATTGGTGGGATTTACGTAGCTCCAATCCGTGAATACCTGAGTCTCATGCCGACATGCAACTTTGATAGTTCAAACACCAATTATGACTTTGAAATGCATTCATACAGTGCTCACTAGAGTTGCGAAACTCTAAAAGAGTTATTTTCAAAGTCTGAAACTTTCTATCGGAGATACTGCTGAAGAACACAGACAGCAATGGTGTAACGACTAATCCAGGAAGCCAGACTAATTATAAGCTTATCTCACCACAAGAAGCAGAAGAGCAAAAAGGGAAAAAGAATGTTCTTTTGAAAACGACTGCATTTAGCAGCTTTTCACTGGTTCCTACTGGAATTGGTTTTGTTTGAATCCGTTTTAGTGTGACGTTGAAATGACAGCTTCATCTTTGGTTTGTAGTCTTGGTTCTGTTTTCCTTATTCACTTGAAATCATTATCAGCCTCTCAACGTGCTGGTCCAGTCAATCAGTCGGTGACCTAATCACTCAGTCTGTAAGTTAGCTTAGCAGCTGTGCAAAGGTGACGTGGCAAAACATGTGAGAATGTGTAAAACTGTTTTAAAATTGTAAATAAGAACGTTGCTGAAAGGCCACAGTTTTTTCTGGCTGTCCATAAGGACACTCACACTCTTCCCAGCCCCACTTGTTGTTGGACACAACGAGGAAGACATCTTTCCCCAACTATCCGTACAAACATGCACACAGCCTCCCTGTGTTCATATGGACAGGCTCAAATGGAGGCAGCATCATTTCTGCATTCATGTCTGCTGGGCTCTGTGACATACAGTCACGTTAACATTGTTTGAAGGTATTTTGCCTGCGAGGCTAAAGAACAGGATGTCACGCAAGCTGTGCTACAGATCCGTGGCTCAAGGTCGAGTCGCTCTACAAACTCGGGTCAAGCGTCTAGCACAAACGCAGGCTACTGTTTAAGAGGAATTTAAAAAGTTCAGAGTTCCCTTTCTACAACAAAGTGTTAAACATTCGAGTCAAAAATGATAGCAACTTCCCCATAGTTGCAAATTATTCCTCTGTTCTGCAGTGAACTAATCGGTGGAGGCTACAAATAAAGCAAGTAATAGTAACATGAGAAAACATTAATTATGTTCATTAATGTTAGGAAACCAAACAACTGAAACTGGGACGTTGTCTAGATCTAATCAGAAACCATGGCAACCTCCTCTGCTGTCTGACAATCAGAGAAAACGTAATGACATGGACCATGGCTGTTATATTGTTGGTAACCTGGGTTCCAACTAACTGTTCAACAATTGAATCCACACTTCCTCATGACTATCAACACTTCTACATGTTTTTATTTCGACCCAAATGGCTGCCAAATCTCCCATTATGGTTTTGCACTACATCGTATCCCACCTGTTTGTTGATTTCTTTGTGGAACGTAACTCAAACTTATTTGGGAAAAACTGGCCTGTCTGAAATACCTAGTCGGAAGGCTACCAAATGCAATAACAGCTGGCATCTGCAAAGCAGCCAATCCAGAAGCACAATTAATTTTCTTTGGCACTGATTGGCCCCAAGAATTGAGATGAGGATGACTGTAGATAGTGCCATCTAAAATAATTTCTAATGTGTGTAATAACACATATTAAGGTATATTTGGAATTTGAATCACTAAAACAGACAGGTATAAGTCCTTGGTGAGGGGTGTGTCGAGAACCCCCTCTGTCTTTATTTTACCACCAGTACCAGACACAGCACTGAGTCTTCGTCAACCCTCAACTTTGGGCTATAAGCAAGTAAAGACTATCGAATTCGATCCTCTTCTGGGGAAGAGGAATGTCCCCAGAAGAGGGACATTCCTCCACAGTTCTTTTGTGTCGTCTGCAACACAAAAGAACTGTCAGCAGGGTCCAGACAGAAAGAACTGGTCTAGAATTGGAAGACGAACCTCGAGAGGAAGGAGATGGTGATGACCGAGGTGGTGAGGACGGAGAAAGAAAGCCACAAGATCAAGGCGATATCACAGAACACAGGATCTTGGAGGGAGCAGACCTCTGAAAGGTCGACAAAATGCAAGAGCCACAACAACCAAAGGCCACAATGGAAGTTTTGTCAGCATAAGATAACTTCCATTGTGGCTTTTTGGTGTTTGCCTTGCAGCTTTTGTCGATCGGTTGCAATTTTTTTTTTTGCTGTCGAGTCGTGGTTCTTGTTGCATCTTCTGCCGCTCCATTGAGACTGGATTTTGTTGTCGGATTGATTTTGTTGTAACCTCTGTGGTTGTGTCGTGGCTTTTGAGTTTTGTCAATCCTTCTGGGACAATGTAAAGGTTCACTTTTACACAATGCAAGTGGTTTTTTAGCAATTTTTTAGCAATTATGGGGTGTCATTATTTTGGATCCATTTCTACTGCTGAATGATTAAGAGTTCTGGGGGGCGGGGGGATCATTAAAATATCATCTGGAAGTTCTTTTGTACAGAAAGCAGTCAGATAAAGCTGCAGCATGTCTGAGTAGATCAGCTCCAACACATCAGTCATCAGAAGCAGCTGGGCTGTAAAAATGCTAAGTTAGCCACATTAGCTGCGAAGCTACAAAGCCAGCATACCATAGATGATTGACCTATGTGTCATAAACCTGTTTTCACACACTGGAAGCAGTTCAAGGCTAACGTCACTAGAATGAGTGTAAATACGTCCAGAGTGGCTAAACCTCATCACAACAAACCAACATGTCGAGAAAATAAACAGCCTGCAAGATAGACACAGGAAGCAGCAGCAGCAACAGCAGCAAAGCTTGATGAAATATTTCTAATTCAACTTCATTCGGTTGTAATAAAGCCGTTTCTCCTGTCACAGAAGACATAAATGATTATTTACCGCGTTATCTTCTCGGATAGCCGCTCTGGATTCAGCCGACGCGGTCTGAGCTGCCCTGACGTCGTCGTTTCTGTGACATATACGACTCTGCGTAAAACCGCTTATCCGGTTCGTTTCAAAATAAAGGCAGGAAGTCGCCTTTCCGCCAAAACCGCACATGTCAAAATAAAATAACGTGAAAATAGAGAACTCATCCCCTTCCAAATTCAAGAACAAGTGCGCCCTCTACTTTTTTTGGTAAGCATTTATTCATATTCGAACAACAATGTATTTTCATAGAATTTCATGGGACACACTGGTCTGTCTCATAAAATAAATAACAAATAAATGTTATGCACAGCCACTCCTGAATATCAATATTGAAGTCTTGCCACACATTCTCATTTAGATTTTGTTGGAAAATTTATCAGATAAATATCACTATTAAATAAAGGCCAGTGCAGCTCATAGAACCTTTAAAATAAAAATTCACCTCAATTTATTGGGGTATCTCAAAGTAATAGTTTCACCATATTGCAACTCATTTATAAAACAGTAAATATTTAATTAACAAGATAAATATTTAGATTGGAAAAAAGCTTCAAACTATTTAGGTAGATTATACATTATACATGTTTTAAATATTTAACCTCCAATTAAATATTTAGTTTGTAAACTAAGCTAAAATGTAGTTTACAAACTAAATATTTAGTTAGCAAGCTAACTGCTTTTTATTTAGTTTGCAAACTCATTATTTCCAAATTATATTTAATTAGAAAATATATTTGATTCCATAAATAAAGTTAGCAAGTTTGTGTTTAGCATGTCAACTAAACTTTTAGTTTGAAACTTAGTTGTTTGTCACGACATTAAGCTTGCAAGATGAATAAAGATAAATTAAGATAGAATTACACAGTGAAAATATGACAAGCATAATATGAAAGGTGTCACTTTACAAACACTGTAAATGTTTTACCCGGCTACGGAAACTCCTGCAGGACAATCTTATTGGGCGGAAGTGCTCAGGCAGGTACGTTAGTTCCTGGATGCGATGCGGATCAAGGTTATGGCTCGGAGAACCGGTTCAGAACCAGCAACAGAAGCGCTCTGACAAGCCGGGAGGGGCGTCCTTCAGCCCGGCCCGACCTCCACAGCGACCAGACCGCATCCAGAAGCTCTCGGGGCGCCGAGAGGGTCATGTCTACACCCGGGTTCAGTGGGAGCGGGAGGCGGCGGAGCGGCGGGCTCACACCGTGGCTCAAAGCCACCTTCTCGGTTCTGGGCTCGGCTGTTGCGATGTTTGCGGTCGGTGCCTTCTGCGCTCTGACCTATCCCATCCTGAGAGGTAGGCTCGGCTCTGAAGCGCTCTGATTTAGGGTTGTATGTTCTCACGCTGACCTGCTGAATGTTTCAGACCTGCGGGCGGAGAGACTGAGAGGCGAGAATGGGGCTGAAGAGAAGATACTGGGTGAGTATCCCAGGGTTCCTTTCTATGCATTTTCCCATTCAAGGCCATCAAGACTTTTATGTTCTAATTATATAAACTAAAGTTTGTTATAGAAACAGGAAGATCATATATGTATAAATTGCACAAGGCCAACAGCAATGATCACAGAACGAAAATTGTTTTTTATAATTCTCTCAATTAAGACTATATTACTATATAGTTTCGGTTAGCGGCCAAATGATTTTTGATATATCAGCATATCGGATATTGCGCAGACCTGCCAATTTCAATTTTTGCCGATGGCGATTTTTCTGTCTGAAGAGTCGCTAAATATGGCGTCAAAATCAATAAACCGGTGACCGGTTTATCTGTGTGTTCCAGGTTTTTGGAGCATCCTGATGATCTCAACTGGTGCCGGATGCATCTCCTGTGTCTTCTCATGGACTCTCACTCAGCTGGACTCGTACCAGCCTGGCATGGCCTTCCCCAGCCTCCTGTCTCTGCTTGCTTTCAGGTACTGCAGAGTGAAGCTGCGCACGTGTTCAGCTTTAATTAGTGGATGACATTCATTGTGTCTGTTTGCTGCAGAGACCCTTCCAGTCACGGATTCAATGTGATCTCTGGGCTAGCTGTTCTGAATGGCATCCTGGCCATGCTGACTCTCATCTGGAGCCTCTCCTGAGGCTTCGCTCTCAGCTGCAAGGAGACCTGAAGACTATTCACTCTGTATGAGACTTTTATATTCATATTTCTGTATGACAAGATAAGGGATCTAGCATTGGAGCCTTAGCAATGCTAAACCTGGAGATTCTGCTGTTGCAATTTGGAATATTGTACTTTTTTACCATTTATTACTGTATTCACATTCAAGTCTCTATTTTTATGAGTACAAAGAAATATTCAAGTCATTTTGTTTGTCTTTTCTTTTTGTTTTTACTGAGATTCGGTGTGTGCTCCTAGTTTTTATTGTGTAATTTTGTACAGTTTCGCTGATCAGTCATTCGATTGTCAGAATTAGGGCAGTTTTGTGCCCAAATATCCAGTATTTCTTTTCCTGCTCTTTTCTGCCAATAAACATCATTCAGCAGCTGGTAAGTTGCTGTGAAAAAGTATTTCACATGTACTTGCAGGCTCTTCCCGGTTTTCTTTTAATTTTACAAAATGTAATATCAGATGAAGATAAGTTCAGTTCATGCAAAAATGAATTGGATGCCATTAAGTGTTTGTGATAATGGCTCTTTTAGTAGTTTTTTTGGACTTAGTAACTTTTTCCAGATGGATAAATGTCATTTAATTTGTTCTTGAGTTTCTTTATATCAAGAATATATAAAGATGCCTCTGATTTTTCATTGTTTCAAATTGTAGAAGGAGTCATAAACAGTGTGCAAAATATGAAGAAAATAATGCAATTTAAAACAAAACTTAAAAATATTTTTTTTGCCAAACCTAACATACCAAAGACAGGGAAAAGTCTTATTGTACACACACACACACACACACACACACACACACCTGTTCTGATAACAAATGAAGCACAATGACCACATGTATAAAAAGATTTTATTTAATGTACATTACATATTACAAAATGGCATTTTTTGTATAAAAAATATTTGGTTCTTTTGCATATATTAAGATAATTGGCAATTTGGGGAGTGAATTTTACGTTAACAGTGAAGTTTGTTCGACGAGTTTACAAGAGCCTGAAACATTTACTTCAAAGCATCAAAAGATTAAAGAGAAATAGGCATTGAAACAGATTATAAGGCAAACACTGCAGCTCAATTAGACGCCTCTAAATCTAGAGACGAGTGATTAAAGGAGTAGTGTCCGGTTGTACATTCATATGTCAGAAGAGCCAACAGTTACTACAGTCTGTCATTAAGCTGCTACAGCAAGGAATTCATTATATTCTCTGATTATTATATAGGGAGGTCAGGCTTTTTAAAAGGTCGGTGACCGGCCCATTTCAGATAAAACTATCTTCAGGATCACAGATAATCTGAATCAAAAGATAAAGCAGAATTCAACTGAGAATTTTATTTATTAAAAAGAAGAATGCTATGAACTAACCCGAGCCTCTAATCATGAGAACGGATTGTTCAACTCTTCATAAAAAATAAAAAAAAAAAACGTTTTCATAAAGAATTCATGACACAAGGTGGGAGGGTGAATACTTTTCATTTGAAAGCTGATATTATTTTTCTTCAGATTATGTTTGTCTAATTATATGAAATATTCACCAAGTAGAAACACAATTCCTTCTCCGTCCTGCACATTTAACCTTCATCGAAGTGTTTCAAAGCAGCTTTTCAGTGCAATTCATCATCAACTGAACAAAAACTAAAAGCAGCGAAAATTTCTGAGGTACTTAAACACCAAATGACAAAAGGGAGTCGCGGATCATTTCAAGTCTCACAATGTAGTGTTGAGTGAAAACCTGCCGACGTTAATTGTGCTTCTCAGTACCGCTGCTTCCAACGTGGAAGTACACATCATTGCTGATTAGTTTATTACAGTCTACAGATTCACAGAAAGAGGAAAAAAAAAAAAAAAAACACATATACAGTAACATGAAGTCATTTTGGCTGGTAACGAACAGTAGAACACTTAGTATGGTACTGTAGTTAATTTCTATTGCAGCCTAAAAACACTAGATAATGTTTTTCTGTCTATTTATACCAACCTTAATTTATCTAAAACATAAATATTTAACAGTATCTGACAATATTTTTTATATTTTAAATATAACCTAGGAAAGTTGACGTCTATGGTAATCTAATCCATAACTACGATACATTCAGTGCATTTTATGCACACTTCACTCCCAATAACTGTATAATGTAGGGTTAGGTTAGGATGGATGGATGGAAGGAATAAAAATAAGGTTCTGATGATGCATTTCTACAACATGCTGTAATTCCAGTCATTTTAACACGGAGACTCCTGAGATGACTCCTGTTCGATAAGCGATGGTGACAATTTTCATATCTTCATAATTTGAGAAACAGACTCCAGTCACACCGACTGCGTCTGAGACTGTCATTCTGTAACTGAAAAACTCCCAAAGAAATGCAAAATATTCAATATTATGTATTCCACATCATCACTCAAATGTGCACCTTGTTAAATTGTACCTGCTGAGACTGAATGTAAACATAGTTTGTACATTTTATAAATAGTGAACTGCTCCCAAGTGAGAGAAACTGCCCGTTTCTCTTCTTCAACCATGTTTACGACAAACCAGTGCGTCATCAACAGGGTCAAAGTTCAAAAATAAAAAGATGTAAACATGCTAGTTCTTCATAAATATGATAAATACGATAAATGTGACGAGGATGAAACAGAAAAACATTCCAAATTTTGGTTTCGACCTGTGAACCGTTTGACTTGATGGACATGAAGAAAATGCCGTCATTGATTAAAGCCGTTTGGGCGTGAGCTCATCGGGTGACAATTCAGCATGTTTTAGAGACGTCATCTGAATCTTGTTTTCGCCATCCCATCCCATTCTCCCATCTGGAACTGTGGATGTCACAAAGCTGCGAGAGATGCTGCCGAGAGCCGCGGGAGCTAAAAAAAAAAAGCTACTGGTTGCTCTTCATTATGTCATCAAATGCAGCCGTTTTATAAACTCTCGAGAGTGGTCAGGAAATGAACCAACTTGAAACAGTTCCGGGCACTAGCGCCCCCAGGAGGCAGGAAGCTGGAACAGTTTAGAAAAGCTTTGGAAAACAAAGGGAAATGGAATGTAATATAAAAAGCTTTCAGCACTAATATTGAAATAAATAAATACGAGAGAGATAAGCACATTTTAATGTGCATTCTAATCACTATGGTTGAAAAATATTTTGTTTACAGGTTTGATTTTCCTTCCCCCCCCCATTAAGGCGTCAATAAACATCTCGCATTTAGCAATAAAGATAAGAGTGCAAAATCGGTGTCAAACCTCCTCTAAAAACACTTCTAACTGTTGGTGTTACATTCCACTGAAAATCTGCAAATACTGAATCAGTAATAAGTGGGAGTCCACTGTATTACATCCTGTTAAGGCCAAAAAAATGTGATATAGTTGCTTTTATTTCTATTGAAAACAAAACCCACTGACTTCTGTGATTCAATTTCAGGTCTGCACCACTCAGACCTGAAATTACTCAGCTCAGAGGAAAACTTGGCTCATTAATGCTTTGGTGAAACAAGAAGTTCGGGTCCAGCCCACTTTCAGCATATGATGACATCTTGAAAGGCTCCCATTCAGTTCGTTCCCAGAAAGTGATTCAACGCTTTAAGGTTGAATCGTTTACTGTGTCACGGCACCATTTGGAGAAGGGCTGGACTCTCCACTGACTTCCTGCATGGTCCGCCTGGCGGAGAAGACTCTGTAGAGGCCGGCCAGGAGGAAGACCACCGAGATGACCGTGAAGTAGCCCCCGTAGATGAAAAACTGAGGGAGTGAGACCAAACAGACGGCCGTCAGACGCAACCCGAAGCTTTCGCCACGTCCACCAAACCGCCGGCATGTACCTGAGTGACGACGTCAAGGCCGAGTCCGGCTGAGTCCACCACGACCACGGTGATCAGAGTCCAGAGCAGCAGGGCTCCGAACGTGTTGACTCCAAACACCAGAGCGTATCGCTGCATGCTGAGGCTGGCCGCTATCCGGTACCTGGAGGTCAGGGAGCAGCACTGAAACCGAGCGCAGAACTTCTTCTCATCTATGTTGACACGCTGCAGAAGAAGCTGCAGGAAGCTGCAGGTGGAGCAACATCTGCAACCTGGATTCACCGAGACACACTTCTCCTTTCTGCCTTCCCGCTTCTCAAAGAATCGCTTCAAATCAGATTCTGAAGCCCTGTGGTTTTCTCTGTCATGTTAGACTCACGTTGCCACGGTGATGAGAAGCATGTAGGTGGTCCTGAAGATGACATAGGAGCTGTAGCTCACCCAGATGTTCTTCAGCAGGGTCATGACGAAAACGCACGCGGCCATGAGGAGGGAGAGGACCCACAGGAGCAGTTCTCCCCAGTGGGTCCAGTCCACTGGGAGGGAGCCCACCAGCAGAGCAGCCAGAGCCCCTGCAGGACACGACACCTGGACTCAGACACCTGGACTCAGAATAACTAGGGACGAAGAAATCACTTTTTTTCTGAATACGATTTTGTTGCGGTGCAGCAGGAAAGTATTTACTCCTCCTCTGTGATTTGAGGATTGACCGCAATCTAGCTAGTGAAGGTCATACTATTCCACATTTAACAACAGTCACCAAGAAGAAATATCCTGCTTCTATTTGATTCACCTCCGAAGCGTGAGTTTGATTGGATTGACATTCGAGGTCCACCGGTCTAGAAACTGATAAATGAAAGCAGAAGACGTACCGAGCAGCGTGGACAACGTCTCCACGTAGCCGTTGTAGATTTCATGGTGTTGGGATGAATAGAAAGTCTCCCACAGCGCCTGAGCGTAGTTGATGATCTGGAAGTAGCCACATGTGGCCAGGGCCCACCACACCGACCACGCCAGCAGGGGGCGACACCTGTAGCACTGGACGAAGTCGTGGAGAAGCGTCCGCAACACCTGCACAAGCCCACTGCTGCCACCTGCTGCTTCAGATGACCTGGACATCTGAGAGACGAAGAGTTCTTCACACGACACGCAAACGTTCAATACGTTGCCAAGACGTGCAGATTTCTCACCATGGGCGCTCTGCTTTCTGAATCCTCTGCCTTATCAGGGCTGGGACCGCAGCCAGCAGCAGGTTCCTCGACTACTCCTGGACTCACGTGGAAAAACAAACTCCTCTTGGGCTTGGGGAGGAACCAGGGGGCGACGAAGGCCACGGCGGCTGACGCCAGCGTGATGATAACGAGGTGCACCAGCTCCGCGTTGGCCAACGACAGCAGGAGCTGACCGAGGAGCGACCCGGAGGCTGAGCCGAACAGAGCGACGCTGCGGCAGTAACCGGTCACCCTCTGGTAGAGCTCTGGCTCCACCACGCTGTAGATGTAGGAGTAGTAGGCCACCTCTGACGCCGTGGCCAACCCAAAGAAAAACTCCAACAGCTGCATGGCCAGCATGCCCTGCGCCTTCCAGAGCATGGCGTAGGTCAGTACTAGGCTGCAGGCCTGCAGCACCAACACCGGCTTGTAGCAGAGGTAGTCTGTGGCCAGGAAGACCGGGAGCAACAGGGCGAGGTAGGAATATGTCCATATGGGATAGATTTCATTGACAACCTGCAGAAAACACAAGAAAAACAAAAAGGTTTCCCCCAGAAAAGCTGCTAAGTCCAGTGTTAGTTTTATACCAGATGTACCAAGAGACACACCTTCCAACAAATTCAGCTTCAGTTTCATTGGACTTTTCCCAGAAGTCTTACGGGTCATCAAGATGCTTTTTTAGTAAATGTGAGACAGATCTTCCTGTTCTTGTGGGTCAGTAGGGGTTCTGGCCTCAGAATGCTCCCATGGAGGCTTTTACCTTCATGGGAGGCAGTCTTCCCTTTCTTATTGCTTAAACATGACCTCTGACCTCAACTCAGGCAGGGAGGTCTGCAGAGTTTTAGATGTCCTCCGAGTGATGGAGTAAGAAGAGATTTCTCAATTTAAAGGCCCAATTTTTTAAAAATATTGTTACGTTTATTTTATGCTAACTGCACTAACTTTTAATATAAAGATGCTAATAGAAATTAAAATCAACTCCATATTTATATTTTAGAATTTAGAATCAGCAACAATTATACCTTTTATTCTGACTCAAGGCTTCAGTTAAATGCATAGCAAAAACTTGGTTTCTAATACTGGACTTTGCGGAACACCAAAAGATTTTCTTAGACTACAGTTTGGTGTTATTGTTCAGTACTGAAACCTTTACTGAAAAAAAATTCACTTCAGGATGTGAAGTAGAGCTCTGACCAATCAAGATCTGCGGTAGTAGAACAACACTGTTACACATCTCACCACAGCACAGGAAATGGTAAGAGTCATATCCTTCTGCCTTGTTTTCTAATAGCTGCTACTTCTCTTCCTTTCCCGATGCAAACATAACATGATGTGGGTACATGGTCAAAAGTTGAGCCATTTCACGATGCTGGTCCACATTAAGACCTGATGAAGGTCATTATTTAAAGGATTACCAAGAAAGCTGACATTTTTTCAGAGATTATCCCAATCTGAATGAGCCTCCTGCTGCAAACGGTACCACTACAACAGAAAAGTGCTGCTGGACCTGCTGGTTTTAAACAGTCACCTCCCAAAGTATGGCTTATTCACCAAAACAACTGTTTTTGTTTAGATTGCACCAAAATAAAAAAAATTTTTTTTTTTTAGCAGAACAGCGAAGCTAAAACCTGACACGCTTTTAGTGTGTAAACGGATCAACCAACAATCTGTTCAATCTGCGACTTAAAGGAGTCAAACAAGGTTAAGGGAATTAAATGAAATTAATGTAAAATTTAAATGAACGCCAAAAAAAGAAAATCTACTTTAGTCCAAGTGTTTCTGAAGCCAAAGATAAGTGAATGAATGACAACATTCAGTTCAATTTGATTTATTTAAACATCATGGTTTCCCCATGTATTATAAGCCTGGCGGGCCACCAGGCTTATAATACATGGGGAGGAATGACTGCCCGGCCAATCGGGCCGAGCAAGTTTTCTGTTGGGGGAACCTTGAACATCAAGCACATGTTTCATCTTTTTTTCAGTTACTGTCGTATTTCTCAATCTCTCAAATGTTTTTTTTTTTTTTTTTCGGAAAATTAAAAAACAAAATATAGCCTGAATCTTGTTTTTTGTTGTAGAATTTAACCTGATGGTCAGAGCTGATCAAGGTTAAACTCTCTAATTGACTGTAACACTGATGCACAGTTATGTTTAAATCTCTTACAACAAATAGAGCAACACAACATAATGAAACTCAACAACTGAAGGAACACGTGGATGTAGAAAAAGCAATTTCCTAAGAGCCATACATTCCTGCTCCTCAAGCCAGTGACACATCTGGTCAGCCGGATGGACTGGTCACTGACCTTGATGCTAAAGGATCACATGAATCAACATGCAGAGATATTTGTACATTTTCATTTGTTAAATCATCTGTCAGTTCAGGTTTGACTGGAAAACGTCAATTCGGTGCCGAGGCGCACGTGGGTCCTTAAAAAAAAACCAGGAAGTTCTTTACAACTATAACTTCATACCCAGGGAAGCCGGAAGAAGCTACGAACAAGCGGGACCAATTCTCCGTCATTTAGAAAGTTCGGAACAAGTCGGGTCCAAATATGTGTGTGGAAACAAACTGGAGAGTGACGCAAGAAGGGCTGTGACCCTCAGCAGGGTAACCTCACCTGGGTCTCCGTCAGGTTCTTGTCCGGACCCATCAGGTAAGGGGTGAGGAAAGGTTCTGACGGCCGCAGGCTGGAGAAGAAGCCGTACAAACACAGCAGGACAGTGGGAAACACTGCAGACATCGCGGAGCAGCTCGCTTCGACCTCCAGCGCTTCTGCTTCTACGGTTTCTCCCACTTTTGACTGGACGCTGCAATGATCTGGTTTGAATGAATTACCGCCCCCAGCTGTTCTGAAGATGAACTGCAGCTGAAGGAGTTGGGTCTTCCTGAGCGAGAATAAAAACAAAGTTCCACCTGTTTTATTGGGATGTTATATAATATCTGTTCACAGCAAAATCTTCAAATATGAGCGTCACACCTCATATCATCAACTCAAGCCTTTTTATGATTAGTGGTGGGATTTGATTAAAAAATGAATCCAGTCAATGGCAGAGCCTGTAATTAATTAATCACATTTTAATCAAAACAGAAAAGTGTTTCTGTTACTCATAAAACCATCTCTTTGATGAAGCTAAAAGTAAGTTTGGGATAAAGTGGAGCTAAGGACAAACATACGGCATATATATAATTATATAAAAATGCCTGATGCTACATTTGAAAAAAAAAAACAAAAAAAACAACAAAGGTAACTAAAATGTCTTTTTGGGAAGAAAATATGAATGTTGTGACTTTAAAGACCAAATATTTTACTATAAACTCATCGCTTTTCTTTCCCTTTATCCTGAGAAAACATTTAAAAATCATGTGTCTAAAGAAAATAAGAAGCAAATACCTTTCTATTCCACTCACATAAAAAAAGATATTTCCTTATGATTTATGCGAAAGAAATTCAAAATAAATATTGATTCCAGTGCGTTTTGTGGCTCAGATTTTGAGACAAGACCTTTTTTCAATTGCGACTTCATTAATTCTTTTAGATTTTCAAAAGAAATCTATTCCATCTTTAAGTTTTAATATAATTAAGAGTTAAATTGTCATATATTTAATGCTCTGGCTAAGTTTTATTCACAAATTCTGCTTTAAAAAAAATAAATAAAAAATCACCTCCATTTTTAAAGTGAAAAGATTTTATATAAGAGTGGAATGTTGGAACATCACAAAAGATTCCCCAGTTTATCATAAGCTTTATTTTTATTTCTAAGCTGTGCCTCGTCATGCTATTTTCTTTGAATTTTCTATAAAGACTGGAAAAAGCAACTAAACATGACCATAAATCCACCTTTTATCTCAAAACGTCACATGTAGCAATGAATTGTGGGTAAAACATTTTGCCAAAGTCCATAAAAATGCGTTCAGATTTTTAACATGAAAATCAACGTTGAATTCAACGCGGTTAATTACGCAAAACTAGCGTCTTAAAGTTCCAGCCCGCTTTATGATGAATAACCACCAATCTGGGAGCAGGTGATCGATAACTAAAATCCATGTCAGGGATTAGTCCATCTAATTTATTCAAGGGATTAAAGTAAAAACTGTCAGATACCAGGCAGTGCAAGCATTCACAAGCACACCGCAAAAACGATTTATTCAGCTGAACGTCATTTATTTTCTTTAGAACCCGACTCGTACATCGAAAGCAGCGAGGAATGATGAGTTTGAAGTTGTCAGGATGCGGCGGTCGAGTTGAACAGTCGACAGAACCCATCAGAAGCATCTGGACAGGATTGCACAGATGCACATCGGGGTTCCCCGCCGAAAGCAAGCAAATTATACAATAAATGATTCATCACGTAGCTTAATAATACACCTACATCCACAGAGCGTCAAAGTAACATAAACCGGTTTTATAGTTGTGTTGAGACCAAGCGGACCAGATATACTGTTAGCTGAAGCACTTCTGCGCAGTTGGAACTACATTGTAAAGTGTCTTGTGTAGTCATATTCTATCGTGGGAATGACAGCCTGGACAAACTTTAGGAAAATCAGAAGATACCTGGAAGTCTTAGTAAAGGACAACAGTTGTTGGATGGAAGGGCAAGAACACAGAAACACAGCAAACTGAACTAACCAAAGGAATATACAGCAGTTTGGTTTGGATCAAGAAAGGATACATATGCACTCCCAGCTCTCCACCTCCTTCAGCCACTGTCTCGATGATCTTTTTCATCACTTCAGCATGTCTGAAAACAGAGGTCAGATGAGTGAGGTTCTTATCCACGAGTCCGAGATGACGGCACAACTAAAGCATCTCAACCTCGTAGAGAAACGGAAACAGTTTGGTAGTTTTTTTATTTTTATTTTTTGTGGTGTCCACTGTGTCGGAACCGGTCCCAAGTGAATTCCTCACCTGCATGGGTGAACGGAGCACATGGCGGGTGGAGGCAGGTGGGGGTGGTTATCAATGGTGACCGTCTTCTTCACATGATCCTGGCTAATGTCCTCATACATCTGCTCCACAGTCAATGGCTGCCTGTCCTGGGAAACAAAGAGCTTGCCATCAATTTGCGTTTTGTCCGTGTTGATGTTTAATAAGAAAAAGCAGCCTAAAGCTACTGAATAAACATTTTGATGAATGTTGGCAATTAAATGGGGCAATTTGTAGGTTCAATCATTTTCACTTTATGTTGGAGAGTTCAATAGAGTTAGCATAACCGCACCAGAAGTAGAGTTTGTCTACAGTTAAGCTAAACAGGCTACAACAATTAGCCTGTGCCTTTGTTTGCCATATAGCAAACAAATCTATGGCTAAGCTACAACAGCATGTTAGGGCCGTTGTACATAAGACATTTCCACCAAAAATACAAACATTTTTAGTTTAATTTTGAAGGAAAAGTAGAAAATTTGATGTTTAAAAAGTCACAAGTTTTCAAGAGATTAGTTTCAAGATTTCAGAGAATGTTTCCAATGTATTCTGGCCCTAAAACACCGTTATACTAAAACGATCCATGTGTTCTGTTGGGTAAATATTTAGATGAAATAGCAGTTTTACTGTGTGACCCTTCTACAGTTTGCCCACCCGCCTGGACCCCCTAAAGAAAATAATCTAGACACACCCCTGCACACCTTGAGCGTTCAACTACATACTTCATCATATCCAAAGAGCCAGAGTCGAGGTGTCTGGTAGTATTTGTCGTAGGTGATGTAGAGGTCGTAGGTTCTGGTTTGGAGGATGGCGTCCTCACTGCCGGGTTCTGCTTTGGCTTTGGTTTCCACCATCTTGCTGGTGTCCAGCGTGGCCTGGAAGCAGGAGACAGATGGCCGTTAGCCCGACGGATTCCCCTCCGCCGACACCGGGAAGCCCTCTGACTGTACCTCGTCTGTTTCCAGCAAGCCGCTCTCCTCGTATTCTGGAAAAAGTTCAAGACGGTATCGTCAGAGCCGCAGCAGGCACCGAGATCCGACAACACACTCAGACATCGGTACCTTCCATGTCAGCTGCTTCTCCGTCTTCATCCTCCTCTTCATCGTCATCGCAACACGGTGCCGACGTGGCGTTCATGTTCTTGTCCTGGAAGAATTCAGAGTTCTGAACACGCCACACTTCTTATTGTGGTGTGTTTTAACAAATATCTCTCCTGGTTTCGGATGCTGTGCAGTAGACCTTTTTCTTCTCTGGCATTCATTAGGATGGGTAACCATAGCAACACATTTCTCTTGTTAGTTTCTTTTTTTTTTTTTTTCCCCTAACAGTGAGCTGTTAATTTACATCCCAAAAGTTCAATTAGCACCTGGAATAAAATCCCAGAGAAGTTAAAAAGGAGCAGAGCCAAACAGAAAGTTCAAACCATCTCATCGCTTCTACTGATCACAACGGACAAGGAGGACGAAATCCTGAAGCCAGCTCAAAGTACACGCTTGGTTCTGTCATTCTAAGAAACACAGTAGCTGACCTTATTGTTGTCCAGAGAAATCTCTCGTACTGCATCTGTGACGCCTAACACACCTGCTGGGACACACACACACACACAATCAGCCTTAATCGCACATTAGTCAATGTGGAAAAGAAACTACACAGACAGAATCGGAGGCCGGGATTCCCGGTGATTAGGTCCGATCAGCCACATGCTGATCAGAACCGGTTCTCCTACCCGAGTTGTGGTAGGTGTCCACCCAGCCGCCGTCTCCATCATCCTCCTCTATGATGGCTTCCAGCTCATCTGAGTACTCCATCTGTTTACAGCGCTTGTAGCATGGAACTGGAGGAGGCAGAGAAGAAGAAGAAGAAGAGGAGGAAATAGACGCTGAGAGCGGAAATCTGGGCTAACTGATTCATCTGGAGTTTAATGCAAGTGGAAGGAAGAAACTGACAACTTAAGACTTTTAATTAATCTCCAGGTGGGAATGCTGCTTCCAGAACAAAATGGATCAGAACTAAAGTGTGAACTGGACCTGGACTTACCATTCCGGGTCAACAGAAACTGTTTGTCCTGTGGCAAATATGGCTTAACCTTTACTTCTTCCCCAGAGGCCCTAAACAGAAACATTGGTTCATATAAGGCAAGGTTACATCAGGAAACCATGGCAACAAGAGTTCATCCACACGGCCAAAAATCTTTATTAGAAAACAACATTTTACAGTAAACCTGATATTTACTCAACCTTCAGTTTCACTTCCTGTTCTCCTGGATGTGAGCAACTTCCTGGTTGGCATGGTTACTCGTCAAATCAAACTTTATAAACACAGATATTAATCAAACACAGTGATTTGTGTTTTTTTTTTGTCACACTTAAATAAGTCAGATAAAACTAACTAGAATATCAAAGATTGGAAAATATTTTCAAAAATAATTGCATTTTATAGCAGAAACCGTTCTAATTTTACATGAAATTAGAACACTATCACTTACTAAATTATGAATTAACTCTACTTAACTAAATTTGTTGGTTCGGTTTCAATATCCAGATTTATTACTGCCTGAATGTTAAATCAGAGCATATCTGACAATTCAAAGTAGACAGGAAACATAATCAAAACAGCACTTTAATTAATTAACAGTGAATCCATTAAGAATCTTAAAACAGGCTGTTTATTATGGAAATATTTACATAAGATACTAGATTAGTTTATGGGGGGAAAAATGAAATTTTTATTTGGAAATTACTGTTTGTTTTGATCTAGCTTGATCGTGTGGAACATCACAGTGTGACCAAAAAGAAGCAAAAAATGAAAGAAATCTATAACGAGGGAAGTATTTTGAATTGAACCTGAGGTCTCTGAATCATTATCTGCCTGACAACAGATAAACCCGACCTCATTTCTCGTCCAGTTCATGACTTTCTCTCTGCAAAAAGTTGAATGCAACCTCTGACCCCACTGTATCTTTGGAGCCTGATGAGACCAATCAAGAGCCAGATGTGGCCACTCACCACTTCCATGTTGGACAGTGATGAACCAGGTGATCTCCAGCTGCTACAAACTAAAAACGACACA
Source organism: Poeciliopsis turrubarensis (assembly GCA_010277015.1). Taxonomy (NCBI): domain Eukaryota; kingdom Metazoa; phylum Chordata; class Actinopteri; order Cyprinodontiformes; family Poeciliidae; genus Poeciliopsis; species Poeciliopsis turrubarensis. Next base: position 1,629,958 of record VMRN01000082.1, on the reverse strand, counting down.
CACGCAAACACACACAGTCCTGAGTTAGTTTGTCCCTCATTATGATGTTCAGATTTGAAGTTTGCTCTCACCTCCTCTGGGGTGATGACTCCAGTCTCTTTGAACTTAGATTCCTATGAGGAACAACCCAAAGCTGTGTGTTAGGAAGCAGAAATATACCAAAACTACAATATTTTAGATTTCCTAGAGCTTCAGAGGAAACTGTGTTTGAGTGAAGCAACGACAGATGCAAATGAACGCAGCTCTGTTTACTTCTAGGGTTTCCTACTCCGAGATGAGCCACTACCTTGGCTAGCTTCTCCCTGGAAGTTTACCTTCAACACGGGCGTGAGGAACTCGGCCACTCCCAGAGCGGTTCCCTTCACCGTGTTTATGACGTTCTGCATCTTGGGTCGGATCTTCAGCAGCGAAACGAACTTGTTCGGAACCCCCTCCTCTAAAGTCTACCCTTATTTTCACATAGCTACTCAGGCAGGCTGCCAAAAAGAATGATCACATGACACGAGACTGACACTTCCGGGTCCGAGTTACCGCGATACGCGGGCACAGGCAGAAACGATGCTGTCCGCCACATTGTGTGTGGCAAATAGAGAGAACCCGCTTGGAAGTTATTATTATTATTATTATTATTATTATTATTATTACTTTGTTTATTTAATTAAACAAACAAACAAAAGATTACACTTTTTAAAATTATATTCTAGTAATAGAGATCAATACGACAAAAAAATAACAATAAATGCGAATAAAAACGAACCGAATAGCCAACAAAAAACAATTAATGCTCTGCACCTGTTCTAGTGTGATTCAAGTGTAATAATTGTACTGTAATGTGACGTACGTCGTGTTATCTTTTGAGAAATATCAGGGGGAAAAAGTCAGCTGAATGCTGAATGAAAATAAATGTGTAGGTAAATGTGACAGGAGTAGTTCTGGGTTTAACTGTGCAGAGAAATATTATTTATTTATTTATTGTTTACTATGCAAAGTACACTGAACCAGAACCACATAAATCTCATTCAGTTCTTTCTTTAACAAAAAATGCCACTCACAACATGGCCGCAGTTCTAACATACAATCTTTCCGGGACCTTTTTTTTTTTTTTTCCTCAACATTCATCATGACAACACACTCAGTATGAACACATTAAATAAGAGAGTACATGACGGGGAAAAATTTAAATAATAAAGTTAGGAAATAATTACGACGTCATCACGTGTCAAATATTCAAATTAGCCATAGACGTCACTGAGCCGGAAGCCAATATGTTAGCATGATTTAATTTCAAATCACTTTCAGTATTATTACGTTAATAACAGATGTAGAGATGGGGAGTACGGCATGTTGATTATTGCAGCTGGGAGACTGAACGATGTAGCTGCTGCTCCAGAAGCTAACGGAAGCTAACAGCTAACAGCGGTTGCTCAGAGGGCACTGCGACTGTAAGAGCTGAGCCATGATCCGGAGTGGAAAGGCCCTCTGCGGGGTCCTCATCTCCAGCCGCTGCGTCCCTGTCAGACACAGCGTTTCAGGGAAGGCCTGGATCGCTCCTAAAGGCTTCGACACGGGAATAAAGACCTTCAACAGCTTGACCAAACAGAAAGAAGCTCTGATCCTGGCAAGAGAAGGAACGGCCACCTGGTAGGGAACACACATGGCTCTCACTCTGACTTTACCTGCTTTTATGAGCCACAAAGCTTGTTTTATATCACAGGTACAGCTGTGGACCTACAGTGTATGACCATGCTCATCTGGGCCACGCGTGGTAAACATGTCAACACTGATCTATTGACATAAGAACTGAGAGGCAGGACTGAATGAGTGAACCTGAACCCTTCTGCTTCCTCCCAGTTCTTACGTCAGGTTTGACATCCTGCAGAGGATCCTGACCAGGTGGTTTGGTGTCACTGTGATCCACGCCATGGTCATCACTGACATCGACGACAAAATCATCAGGAGGAGTTGGGAGGTTTGGATCACATCAATATGTCCCACAGAGGGAGCCTGCAGAGCGGTTGTTTATAGTGTTTTCTTCTCATGGCAGGAAAATGTTTCTCCAGACGTCATTTCCAGAATGTATGAGGAGGAATTCAAGAGGGATATGCTGTCATTGAAGGTACGTTACAAACCGCTCAGAAGAGAGGATGACTGTGATGTTGCAAAAGAAAATAATAAAGTTTGACTTCTGCTTGTCTTTCAGGTGGTTCCCCCGGCCGTGTATCTAAGAGTCACGGAGAATGTGCATCACATTGTTGCATTTATTGAAGGGATCGTCAGAAACGGGCACGCGTATGCCACGAAGGAAGGTGAGCGCGAATCATTTCGACTTCTCTAAAACAACCCTCGCGTTTCTCCTGCCTCTGAGTTCGGCTCCTTTTCGTCGCAGGCGACGTATATTTTGACGTGCGGTCCATCGGTGACCGCTATGGGAAGTTTGTTGGAGCTGTTGGCCCTCGGGGACAGTCTGGTAGGCGTTGAGAAGATGGACGTTGTGTTTTTCCAAATTTATGAGTTCAACTGTTTATGACAACATATTGGAGGAGCTCTGTTGGGTTAGTTCTGAATTACATCCTAATAAACGCTGTTTCCTCTAGGTAGCTCAAACAAACGAGACTCCAGGGATTTTGCTCTGTGGAAGCGCTCTAAGGCTCAGGAGCCACACTGGGAATCTCCGTGGGGCCCGGGAAGACCCGGCTGGCATATCGAGTGCTCCACGGTTGCCAGGTCGGATTTCTCCCACTTTGCTTCCAACTGTGATCAACTCTATCTATGAACTTCCGTCACCGCCGCATTGAAGATTTTATTATTATTTTTTTAAATCACAGTTACTGGCCCGATTTTGAACACATCTCTCATTGTGCTGCTGCTTCCAGCCACATGTTTGGGAGTCAGCTGGATATTCACTCCGGAGGAATCGACCTGGCCTTCCCTCACCATGAGAACGAGATCGCTCAGAGCGAAGCCTTTCATCAGTGCGGACAGTGGGCCAACTACTTCCTTCATTCAGGTGAATCCTTCGCATTTTCTAAAGCCTTTCAGACTTTTGTCACTTAAGGCAAATATGAGGACTAATTTAAGGACCTGAAAATCCGATGTTCAGGTCTTTGAATCTGTTACTTTTACACAATCATGTTGATATTCCCCTACTTCCCCATAGCAATAGCCAGTGTCTAGCATCCAGTAGCAATATAGTTGATATGAAAGTAACAATTTCTCTGGTTTCTCTTATTCTTTTAGGCCATTTACACCATAAAGGCAGTGCAGAGAAAATGTCTAAATCTCTGAAGAACTATATCACTATCAAGGTAAAGATATTCTAGATTATTACCATAAAACTCCAGCTACTTTGTGGACACCATGGAGATTTTTTAAGGGTTTCTTTTTTTTAAAAAAGTAAATATTTTTTTCTTCTATCAGGATTTTCTACAGTCTCACACTGCTGAGGAGTTTCGGATGTTTTGTCTGTCGACCAAATATAGATCTGGTGGGTAGCCTGAAAAACGAATGATTATGGAGTCTCTCTTTCCGCTGTCAAGAGCGTGATGTTGTCCCGCCGTCTCCGTAGCGATAGATTACAGCGACGGCAGCATGTCGGAGGCCCGCGTCTCCCTGGAAACCATCCGTACCTTCATTAGCACCGCTCAGGCCTACATGAAGGGCCACCTCCACTGTCCACCTACGCAGGAGGAACTTCTCTGGCAGAGGTTGTTGAGGTTTAGTTGGTTCTTCCATCGTTTGTGTTTTTCCATCCTCTTGAGTTTCATTGTTTCCTCAGCCTGACTGAAGCTAAATCCAGCATCCAGAGAGCGCTGGCGGATGACTTTGACACACCCAGAGCCGTCAACGCGCTGATGAAGTTGGTTCATCATGGGAATTGCCAGCTGCAGCCCGTTTCTACGGTAACGCAGGGTCTCTGATTCGGCTGTTTGGGGTGGCGGCCTTGTTGTGAGTAGCGTGTGTGCGTTTCTGCTCAGGCAGAGGGAGGCGTTCGGAGCCCGGCGGTGTTCGGAGCCATGGTGGCCTACGTTAGAGACGTGCTGGACGCGTTCGGGATCGACCTGCTGCGCAGCCGGGTCAGGGTCTGCTGGTGGTCTGACCCCACGATTTCCTCTTCACTCTCTCATGACTTTTTTTTTCCGTTTTTTGCGTGAAGGAGGCCGACGCGATGAGCAGCGGTGGAAACCTGCAGGCCGTGGTGGAGCAGTTGACTTGTTTCAGACGCGAGGTCCGAGCGTACGCCCTCGCCCGTCAGGACGAGAAATCTGACTTGTACCCAGACAGAATCCCCCTCCTGAAATCCTGCGACACCCTCAGGAAGGACCTGGCCCCGTTGGGAGTGGTGATAAAGGTAAGCGTCATCTGAATCTGGTGTACACCGTGCACCCAGAGGCTGGTCTGACGTGTTCTCTGCGCTTCCAGGACAGAGGAGCCACGTCCACCTGGGAGATAAAGCCGACTCAGAGTGGACAGAGAAACCACGAACCGGGCCAGCAAACATGACTAATTTCAGAACCTTCTTCTGTTTTTGCCTGGAAGTAATCAGACGGACTAAAGGTTTTGATCTTTGGCTCAGGATTCGGACCAAACTGGTCGCAAAATGTAAAACTGTGAACTGTTGTACTCGTTTTCAGCAGTTATGGCCCCATAGAGAACCGATAAACAAACTATTAGCAGAGGAAGCAAAAACTGAGGTGATGTTTTTTGTCATGAAATGTTTCTAGTGTTATAACAGGGTAAAAAAAAAAAAAAATCAGCTCCACTGATTGGAGAATATGTCTTGCAGACTCTATACTGGAGGTTGAAATCAAAAGATGGTTCCAGAATTCAAAGAAGAAGAAAAAAAACATATATTCTGGGAAATATTTTATATTCCAAAACATTCTGAGATCTCATGTCACAATTCAGCAGATATTAAATCAAAGAAAACATTTTTATTCCTGTTCAAAATGAAAAGTGTGATCAGAGGAGCTTCAGGCGTTCTGGCGTCATATGCCAGAACGCATATGCAGAGCTCCCCCTGCTGCCCGTCAGGCGGAGCTGCAGCTCTCGGGCATCAGGTTGATGAGGGAGTTGCTGGCCTGAGCCAGCTCAGTGATGGAGATTCTGCCTCTCTGCCTGATGAACTGAGCCACCGAGTCCAGCTCCTCTGGAGTGATGAAGATGAACTTCCCTCTGTCGTCGATCACACCTGCGGCAACACGGACGCCGACTTTAAATACGGTCGGATGAGGAAACTCCTCCAACTGAGATCCAGCAGGAAGCCGTGAACGGGCGCTAACCTGTGAGCGTGCCTTCAGCCAACAGGTCCTGCAGCCTGGCGATCGCGTCCTGCGTCCTCATCCCGAAATGAGACGCCAGGTCTTCGAGAAGAACCACTTTGGACGTCTGCAGACACAAACGGATCCCGTTGATCTCCGAGACCGCAGCAGAGTGTAATGTGGAAGCAGAACGCTCAAGCTCACCTGGATGTATTCTATGAAGTCCTGCAGCAGGCTGCGAGACTGAGAACACAAAAAGTTGGACAGGTTCAAAACCCATCGCTTTGGGAAGCGGGACAGAGACGTGGCGGACATCTGACCTGGTCTTCTGACAGCTGCTCCTGCTCTCCCTGGTCCTCGACGATGAACGAGGCCTTGAGCTTCAAGTACTCCTCCTCCTCTCGTCGCTCCTGCTCCTCTTTAGCGCGCCGCTCGTCCTCCTCCTGCAGAACACAGCGGCTCAGGCTCTGAGCTCCTCCTGACAGCAGCAGGACTCGGCAGCGGAGGAACCAACCTGTTTCTGCTCCAGCTTCCGTTCCCTCTCCTCCTCCTCACGTTTCTCCTGCTCTCGGAGCTCCTGCATCCTCTTCCTCTCCTCCCGCTCCTCCATCTCTGCCTAACAGAACGAAAAAAAACTGAAATGATGAAATCGCGGTTCAATCTGCACGTCCCAACATCCAGAATGTCTCGTCCACCTCTCTTTGGGCTTTCCTGGCCTGTTTCTCCTCCAACTTCCTTTGCTTCTTGGCTCCGATTTTTGCTGCCGGCTGGGCAGCTTGCAGCTCTGCCTCCTCATCTTCCACAGGCTCCTCTTCTGAAATTTGTTACACACTCAATCGTGTTCACAATCCATGTTTAAGCTGAGGTTTGCACCAAACAAACATAAAGCTGCTGGAGTTTACCCTCCTCTGGTCTCTGAGGCCGCCTGTTGGCCATCACAGCGCCCATGTTCCTCCTCCTGCGGGGCATCCCGGCTCCCCGCTCCTCCGGCGCCCGCAATGGGGCCGCAGCTGCTCGGACAACATCCCTCCTCTGCTCCTGATCAGCTGAAAACAACCCAACACATCCGGTTCCAGCTCAGATTGTTCACATTGTGGAGTTACTGCAATAATGGCTGATAACACAGGTTTATATTCTAAGAATTATGTCTGTTTTAATATGTACACAGAAAAGGATCTAAAACAAAACAGATGTCTCAAAGATTGCGTTTATATGGACCTCCTGGGCCTCCATAGTTTCGACAGCTGTAACCTGACGTACAGGTTACAGCTGTACGTCAGCTGGTTTTACTGATACCAAACAGTAAAACCAGCAGCTTTCATCCCCGCAGCCTTTATAAGTGTCTATATTTACATCAAACAGAGCTCTGAGGCACAAAAAGTTCTCGTCTAAAAGTTAAGAACGTCTCAAAAGTTAGCACAGCTTCTTAGCACTAGCCTCAAGCTAACCTACCGTCCTGTGTTTTCCTCTGAACCTTCAGCGCGAACACAATGAGGACGAGAAGGACCACCGCAGCTAGAATATACAGCACTATGTCCATGGCTTAATAAATACTGGTTTTATATAAATAACTATTCATCTCACTAGGACCGAGAGAGCGACGTTTCACCAGGACTACTACTCTTTCTTTGGTTTTAGGCGGCTGGATAACAGCGAATTGGGGCGTTTCTGCCCCCTAGTGGTCCTTCAGATAAAGTGCGGTTACATCAACATTATAGTACAGTAATAGGAAATAAAAGTTGAAACTGAAGGACTAAAATCAACATTTTCCAAATGTGTAATTAGATTATGTAATCAGTTACTCTTAGATGTTGAAGAACTGAATGTATGACAGAATAGAAGAGCTCTGTTATAAACAGACAGGTTGCAAAAATGCGACCTGTGTGATAGAACTCATAAGTGACAGAAACATGAGTTAACATGAATAAGCTTCTGATCAAAGTAAACACACTGTGAATATTTTATTTTTCCACTAAAAACTCTGGAACTGATGAGGAGGGCTGCAGAGAAAGAGGAAAACACACCAGCAAGTGACAAAACGTTTATATTCAATATTAATCAACATTAATGTGATTTTGAACAATGCAGGTCAGCCCAGATGATGATGATGATGATGTTATAGCTTTTGAAGTATTGGGTGGTTTAATTCACAAACAGTAAGATAAATAAATAGACATATCTTATAGTAGCTTATTGAAGCTCTCTGTCATAACAGTCTCATAATAAACATCCAGAACAGTGCAGGATACTAACAGGAACTGAAAGGTCACTGAGAGAGGAAGAGGTCATGATCCCTGCACACAAAAAGCTAGATACACTCTGTTTGGAGATGTCGTCAAAACGGTTTGTTACATTTAAAGAAAACAGAGGGAAGCTCTCAAGCCTGGACTTTACCAAACCGATTCCGTTACGAAAGGACGATGCGATGTGTATCGTCTTTTCCAAAGACGATACACATCGCATCGTCTTTGTACTGGGAAAATATACAAGTCTTTTATTAGGAGCGATAAATGTATGAAAATGTGATTTAAGTGCTTGTAGATTGGTGAGTGATTTGTGAGTGAATAAAAACTCATAAAACAGTCTTTTAGTCCCAAAAGTTCAGATTGTTGCAGGCATCGGCGGTATCGTTTCCACACTCAAAGCTTTACGTAAAGCAGGACTTTTTATTGCAATCCTGGAAGGTTCCATTTTGTTCCCTTATTACAACATCATAACATCAGCCTGACAGTTCCTCTTTTCCAACACACTTAATTAGTCAGAATTGACCAATCAGCAAACAGAATTGATGTCATTGTTGGTTTAAAGGGGCGGTGAGGAAGCAACTTCCAGTCTGAGGATCTGAGCACAGACAGAACTCGGTAAGAGACTCAAACTTTCTATTTCTGCTTTTTAACAATCTCTATCTATTTATAAAAAATTAAATGCATGTTTTTCTATTGTCAGTTTAAACTATATTGATTTGTTGACATATTTGTTACACTCCAGAGAATCTGTACTGTTTTAATCTTGTTAACTATTTGACATATTTCAGAATTAAAACCCAATTTTTTTTTTTCTAATATTATACATTTGCTTGATTTCGCTTTACAGTATCGTGACGTCTGAGAATTCTCAACTTTAAAAAAAAAAAAACCTATAAATGACGAAAAGTTTTCAAACTTTTTGCATGCTCCTTTTCAATTTGGTGATAAACAAAATCGTTTACATTTTCACATTATTATAAAGAACACAAAAAGATATATTTTGTGTGTTTTCTTGGACTTAGATTTGAATAGAATAGAATAAAATCAAGAGCTTTGGAGTGAATATAATTTCTTGATAGCAATGACAGCAGTACAATCAACTTTACTTGTTACATTTTTGTCTTTAGGTCATGTTAGATTATTAAATATCACACAAAATTTGGATAACTTAACACTGATTCAGTTTATAAAAGTACACAAACCTGACATTTGGCCTGTGTGGTTCTAAAAATCCTCTCTGTTTCCAAACTTTTTTTTTTTTTTTTTTATCACAAACCTGGGGGTAAATTAAAGGTTCTGTTACTCATATGTGGTGAGGATGAGTAGGTTTTCTGGAACCTGACTGATTTTGGTTTTTACAGATAAAATGAGGCGGGCAGTGGGTGTCTTCTTCTTCTTGCTGACTCTCTGTCAAGGTGACGCAAACACAGACCGTGTCTGAAAACGTTTTGGACGTCCCTCATAGCAGAAACACTTTAGAGACATTGTTTATTGCTAATTCATTTCCATATTTACTGGTATTTCCCAGGAGAGGCCTTGGAATGTAACTACTGTTACTCGTCCGGCAGTTCGCTCTGCCAGCCCACCGGCACTCAGACATGCTCAAGGAACCAGAATGCATGTGGTGCTGTCATCTTAACAGGCGCCATCAGTGAGTACTCAAGAAGAGCAGCACAATTCGTTTGAACATTCATTCTGATCATTGGAATATAAACTGGTTTATTTCGTCTCTTAAAATGCAGAACATTGTCATTTCTAAAGTGCTGCTGCTGAGACATGTTTCTCGTTGGTTTTCTGATTTCAGGCAGCTCCTTCCGCCAGTGCATGAACATGGCCGTGTGCCAGGGCTTCATCACCACACCAGGAGCGTTTGCCTCCTGCTGCAGCACCGACCTCTGCAACTGAGCCTCTTCACAGCAACCTGAAGCCACCGAGTTTCTACACAGGCTTCAATTCAAATCAGAAACTACTTCGTTTGATTCAAACAGCTCAGACAACTGACGCCAACTTTGAATCGACGA
>VMRN01000082.1:1609128-1620423 GCA_010277015.1 Poeciliopsis turrubarensis | reverse complement strand
TAGGGTGGCTGGGCTCTCCCTTAGAGATAGGGTGAGAAGCTCAGTCTTCCGGGAGGGAACCACTTTGAACCACCTTGTTCTTGTTTGGACAAGGCCATACTTGTTCAAATCAGTCTTGAAAAACAATTTCACCGTTCGACTCTGAAAGCGCTTTGCGTCCGTCTGAACTCGTGGGTAGCGCAGCCAGCAATGACAAGAATGTAGAAGTTTGCTACATATATACAGTGCAGATGAGACTGTATATATATGATCTATCACAAGCATGACTCTCGGTGTGACATTAGAGTTTTTCGTCATCTTTGGAATGATGTCCTGGGCAGGACGAGGGTTAATAGAATAGGGGAGGGTTATACAGTGTTAGGGTGGCTCTGACTTCACCATCCTTCACCATCATTCCTGTCTGTGCCCCTCTCTTTGTGATGCTCAGATCTGCTCGCTTCTCCTCAGAGCAGGAAGGAAGGAAGATGCCGAGGCTGAGCAGAGGTACCTGGATGAGCTTGGTTCTGTGGATCGTTGTGTTCTGTGGCAGCGGTGCGTGTGCTGGGAAACGGTACGCCGCTGCTGATGAAGGCGACTCTGGGTCAAAAAGTGTTTTCAGGGCCAGGTGTGTGTCCCGCTGCCTGAGCCTGCACGGCGTGGCTGCACCCCTTCCTCTCTTGCAGGTAAGGAGAGGACCCTTTGTTTTAGTCAGCAGATCAGTTATGAGGCGTGTAGAAACCTGCCCTTCCGGCAACATTTAAAAAAACATAAGTGACCGAAATTTGAAATTGAAAATGAATTGCTTACGTTGAAAGTAAAGTTACTGCAATCTTTCAGACTCTACCAATAAATATCCGGCTGTTAGTCCTGACAGAGTGAGAGAAGAGGAGCCGTCCCTTCAGTCCCGAAGCCCAGCAGGACATTATTTGACTCGGCTCCCTTTCGCTTTACGCTCTATTTATTTATTGATATGCTGTGCCAGTGTTTAATACGCTCTCATTCTGGTGCTGCTAGTGCAATAACATTGAACATTTCGTTGATTTATTAAATGTTTCAGTGATAAAATGACGGGAATTTATCACATTTTTACCTTTAGACTTGAGCTCTGACTCTGGTTCCAACTTGGAGCTGGACCAACATAATAAAATCATAAAGGGTGCAATAAAAGGCAACCAATGAATCTGTCATAGGGGTTACATTTTATAGCTTGTGCTCTTATTATTGTCAGATATCAACTGTTATCATATTGCTTCCTAAGTTAAATCCAACTTTTTGTCTTTGTCCTCCATCTTGTTCTCCTCAGGGTAATGGATCGCTGGGTTGGTGCCATGGTAACAAACAGTGCTCCCAGGTAGGAAACGAGTACATTACATTTTTACCGTTTACTGCCGTTTGTATCGTAGATGTTACAAAAAAAAAAAAAAAATTGCATCCGGTTCTGATGACGCGTCGCCTACATTAAGGTTTTTTTTTAAAAAAATGGCTTTAACAGCATTCTACTTTCTGCAGAAAACACGTGAGAAACCTTCGGGACGTTCCTCGCAAAGTTCTCTCTTGTCTTATTTCAGCGGAGTGAGACGATACAAGGAGGAAACGAAGCAGAAAACCAAATTAGATTGAAAAATGGGACAGCGGCGGGCGGGAATGTCATTCTGTATTTCGTGGACATGCTGCAGGCAGATCAGCGAGGAGGAATTGGAGATGGCAGGGTTGCAAAGCGGCCACCAGTCTGCCTTTAGTGTAGCTAGTTTACTTTTCTGGTTTTTGCCCTTTGACTCTGAGAATATTGCGTCATTACACACTTGATATGTCAATTTCCATTGGGAATTGGCGTCCGAGGATAGAACTGAAGGAAAATGCAGTAAAAACGTGACACGTATAGCAACTTTTGCAATGCATTGCAAAAAGAGTTGTTCCCTCCAATTAAAACTCATGACACAATTCATAAGAGTGGTGTCTATATTTTTACGAAAGTTCAGCAAAAATGATTGGCAAATATTCAGATTGCTCCTGCAACGTTAAGGTGACTCGCTCTCATGTCCTTGTGATGTTTCGATCCCACTGTTTCTCATTACGGCATGAAATTACACCACAGTGTCCGTGCTGTTAACTCTGTGGGCTGCAGAAATAGCCAGAGGAAAGAGCTTTGCCATTTCCCTCAGTCTAAGACATTTAGAGTAACTTTAACTGTCGGTTCGGAGAACTAAACTGATGTCCATCCAGCTAAATTATTCACCACAACAATATGATCGCCACTATGTCCACAGTGCCTGGAGCCTTGCAGGCATGACTGGAAGGTGAAGAAGAGAAGTGACTGCAGAGAACTCTGCGGGGTAAGCCATCTTTTCTGTGTTTTAATGGATTATCAAAAGGATTTTGACCAATTAATGCACTTTAACTGTGCAGCAGGCGCTTCAGAGGAAGCAGTGGGAGTGTGTGGCCAGCTGTCACTTCCTTCACTCGGTCCTGGCAGCGAAGCAGGGCAGCTGTCCACCACCGGAGGGAGCCGGTGGGTTTGCGGCCGCGTGCATTGAAGGTTGTGACCATGACAAGCAATGCTCTGTGCAGAAGAAGTGCTGCTTCAATGGTTGTGGACACACCTGCCGGCCTCCCAAAGACCTTTACAAGGGTACTCTTCTTTTTGTGGCAACATGTGGAAATTCTGAAGCGACATCAGCCAGATTTTTGTCTTTGAAAAAACAATTTGCTCTTTTCATCCAGGCGTTCCTCTGAAACCAAAGAAGGACCTGAGCTTTGAGGAATCTCCCTCCGGGCACCTGACCGTCAGCTGGTCGTCCCGTTTGAACGCCTCTGCCGAGCCGGTGGTCTACATTCTGCAGAGGAGGTGGAACTTTGGCGGCCAGCCCAGCGAGGTCACCGCCACCCCCTGGGAGGAAGAGACGCAGGTCAGCTCTCTGACCCCAACAGAAATGAACGCAAGCGATCTTCGCTTTACGTCGTATTTTCAGCTGTTTCTCGTCTCAATCTACCCCAGACCACAGAGTTGGGGGCGAGTCTGTCTGACAGCCGCCCTGGTCGTTGGTACCAGTTCAGACTGGCGGCTGTGAACCTCCATGGGACCAGAGGCTTCACCACTCCGAGCAAACACGTCCGCACCAACAGAGGTCACACCGTACATCTGTTGCTCCTGACATATTACACGCCAGCTAAAGCGTCCATTAAGAACCCTGTTCAATCTCAGACCCCTCCAGTCCGCCGGCCCCGTCTAACCTGAGAGTTGCCGACATGAACTTTGGCCCCGGCAGACTGGTGACAGCAAGGATCATCTGGGACGTCCCGACAGACCTGGACGTTCCCGTCCACCACTACAAGGTCAGCTGGAGCTGGACAGCAGCTGGACACTCATCCGTCGCCAAGAGGAGGAAGACAGTCAGAGAGGTAAAGAGCTGGGAAATACGGGAATGAAGGATTATTCCTCAAAATTGAAACTGTTGTTTCCAAGGAGACAGTGTGATGCGCTGACGCTTTTTGCTTTAGCCAAGTTACTTCTGCAAGTTTGCTTGTCTGTGTCTCTGAAGAACCAGGTGGAGCTGAGCAGCATGAGGTCCAACAGGAAGTACACGGTGGAGGTCCAAGGTGTGTCCCACTGGGGACAAACAGAGCTCAAAGGTCCTCCAGCTGTCCTCCACTTCATCACCCAGAGGAGTAACTTTGAATATTTGAAAGCCACATAACAAATCAAACTCTTTTCTTTGCATTTTTTTTTTTTTTTTAAATGTTTCAATGGATTGCGCATGTTTCCTGTTGAAGCTTTCAGTCCTGCACCACCAGGCGGCGCTCTGGACGTCGGGACTCCGTTCTACCAGGACGGTCAGCTGCGTGTTCGTGTGTACTGGCGGACCAGTTCAGGTTGAGTATGGTCTGAGAATTAGCTTTATAATCACCGGAACAGATGCGGTGTGTTTGAGACGTCGCCTAAAATACGACCTCTGACCTGAAACCGAACTTGATTTTCCAAAAACCTCACGTTGCTTCATGTAAATGCAGCTACGTTTTAACATGAAAATATATTCATTCCTCGTTCCTTGAGCGTTTTTCTTTTCCACCGCAACATCAGTGTGATTTATTTATTTATTTTTTTTCGTTTTGTAGATTCTTCAGTTGAATTCTACAGACTTCGCTGGGGACCTGAGAGCTGCGCACACAACCTCACCAAACCCACAGAGAAGACCAGAACAAGGGTGAGCACTGACCCTCGCAGGATCGTTCCCAGGAAAAAGCAGGGATGTTTAATTAGGGGGAAATTGCCCTTTTATGCCCTCTCTCTGATTTAGAAGAACTTTGTCCGTCTGCGAGCCCTGCTCTTCTCCTGCAAGTACAAAGTCGTCCTGCAGCCAGTCAGCTCAAAGAGTCGTCCTCCAGCTCAGAGCTCCAGCTTCTTCACTCCTTCCTGTTCCGGCATCCAGGCTAAGAGCCCCAAACCCATCCACTGTCCTGGAGAGACGGGTATGATACGTCTGTTGGTACAGTGAAAAATTACTTTTGGTAATATTCCATCTTTATTCTCATAATATTCTGACTTTTTTCTCGTAATTAAAAAAAAAAAAAAAAAAAAAAAAATCCCGCTCTTCCAGCTGAGTTCGTCCGCATGAAGGTCGTCAACCTGACGGCGTCGTTTCAAGCTCGCCGCGACAACGTGTCGGCCATCTTCAGCTGGGATTTGGCCGCGGCTCTTCCCGACCGGCAGCTGCTCGGTTACCAGGCAACGTGGATGGAGGTCGTTTCGCCCAAGCGCCACGGCAACAGGAAGCCGCCTCACAGCCTGATCTCTCAGTCTCAGATCTTACCTCCGGTCAGTAAACCTCTTTGGTCGCACGAAGATGATCTCTAATGACTTATTGGGCTTGTCAATGTTTTAACAGTTGTTCATTTTTCCGTCCCAACTGATGCCTGGCTTCCTGTTTCAGGACGGTAATGTCCTGATGGTGTCGGGCTTGCAGCCTGCCAGTGTGTACCGCCTGGAGGTTCGGGTCGTCTCGGCCGAGGGCGAAGGCCCTGCGACCAGCCGCACCTTTCAGACTCCCGGGCACCAGAGCGTCGCAGAGCAAAGCGAGAGCCCGCACTGATCGTCTGAATCTGAAACATCCCAACCTTCAGCTCAAAAACCCGGTTCCTTCTATTCACATGACGAGATACGTTTTTGTACTCTTACCCAAAACCTCGAAAGTTTTCAACAGAAACGTCAGACTTCTGAAAAATGCGTTAATTACTTATTTATTACACTCAATGTTTAGTTATTTCATTGCTGCATAAATTCAGCCTGTGACGCCGCCGAGGTGTTCTGGTGGATATTTGTTTGCATTTTCATTCTTCCGTAATCACCAAAATTTGCAAGAAATAAAAGCCTGCAAAATATTTAGAAAATAATGAATCTATGTTTCTTTCATAGATTTATTGCTCTACGAGAGACAAAGATATTAAACTGCTACACAATATTGTCATTCCCTCCCCCCCCCCCGTTGTACGACCCAGGACGCCGTCTGTAGATCATGCATGAAAAGTCTGTTCCTGTCATCAGAAATCAATTTCTGTTTTGCATGTGTGAGAACACTATTCAACAATGCTTCGTTTTGACAGTAAATGTTTTGACACCGTTGAGAATGTCGCGCATCAAGCAGCTGTCTCGTTCTTTGACGAAGAGGGGGTCAGTGAAAATGCGGGATGAAAAACGCAGGTCGCATAGAAAGTATTTTTATTCCTAATTCAGCACACATAAGAATGCAACTTCCGCAGACGGTGAGAGCTTGGATCACTCGTCCTCTGCGTCACGGTGAGGCGGGAGGCGACGCGGCGGCTCCTCTCGACGCTCTCCGGTCTCCGGCCTCGTTTTCAGCTCCTTCATGGCCGTCTGAACCAGCTGCAGTCGGCTTTCTCTGAGCGAACGCCTCAGTTTCGCTCGCCTGTTCTGGAACCATATCTGACAAGAAGCGATCTTTAGCATCACTTTTTGTCTCACGCTTTTAGTTCTTGTACGCCATTTTTAAGGAAACCGTCCGAACCTGGATTCGGTCCTCGTCCAGATCCAGCCTCCCCGCCAGCTGCTCCCTCAGCTGGATCCCTGGATAGCAGTCGACTCGGAACACCGTCTCCAGTGCATTCACCTGATGGAGCAGAATCAAAACTGGGTTTATAAAAAAAAAAAAACAAACAAAAAAAAAAAACGCTGCTGGATCAGATCCCAGGTTCCAGGTTAAACGGATGACAGAACACCTGGCTGCTGCTGAAGGCCGTGCGCGGCCGTCGTCCGGTACACCAGCTCAGTTTGGGTCCGGTTCGGTTCTGCAGCGGAGTTCGACGAATGTTTTGCCTCCAGCAGAAACGCTTCTCTCTGCTCCCTCTCTCTTCTTCGAATTCTGAGGAGATTTGGGGGGAAAAAAATGAAATGAAAGCGAACGGATGGACGACTGGATTGATGGCAGATGAATTGGAAACATTTTGAAAACGGCGACATGCCGTTCAAATTTGACTTCCAGACCGAAAGGAACAATTAACAGTTAAAAATGTACATATATGTTTTTTTCTTCCACTTCCATAAATCACAATAAAATAAGCTGGTTTGCAGACTTGTTTAAAAGAAAAAAACATTTTAATTATTTAACTGTAAACCAAAGAATTTGACAAAAATTGGCAAAGTAAAATAAAGAGATTAAGATGCAGTATAAATGTGTGTCGTTAAATAAGAAAGTTAGGGCAAAAGTGAAGAAATGACCAAACCTTCAAACAGTCGTGACTGTTCTAACGGGAAAAGCCTTCTCCTCACCTGTCCAGGGTCGGTGGAGTTTCAGAACCTTCCCGGGGTTTTCCTGATCCGAATCCAGAATCCGATCCACACAAAATGCTGAGTGGCGTTCTTCTTTCGAGGGAGCCGCAGCGCGTTCCATTGAACGTCACGGACTCACAAATAGTTCTGAACGGTCAGAAATATGTCGTTAGTGATCTCAGTGTCGGTGGAAATCTTTCACACTGCCTTGCTGGTCCACGGGAAACTGACGGGAGAGGATGAAGCCGGGTGCTGGTTTTAAAGGGAGTGAAGGATTTAAACTGGCCTCCAATTAGGAGTAAGAAGTGTTTTTCCATGTGAATGAGATTCCCTGATGCTCCACGCATCAGCTAATCTCAGCTAATGCAACGTGTGCCGCTCATATTCAACTTTCCTTAATTAATATGGATGGATTCAACAATGAGTTTCCGTATTTCACGTCTGAGGTGTTTATGTGAAACTATCCCCATGACACGCACGCAATGCAACAGTGCATTTCTTTTCTTCTAAATTACCAAAGTAGAAAATGAGTTTAGTTCTGAGCTGCCGTTGTCGGACCGAGGCAAAGTTGAAGCTAATAAGAATGACAATGACGGCAGGAATAACAACCCGGTGAGGCCCGGTAATGCTATTAGCCTGATCTGAATGCGTTGTGATGCAGATGAAGCTCGTGCAGTGTGAATGCAGCCGGGAAGAGGGGGGGGGAAAAAAAAAAAAAAAAAAAAAAAAAAAAAGCTTTTCAGAACTGGATTAGCTCCCACTAAAAGCCTACAGCAGCTTTAAACCAACAACACACTTATTTATTTATCCTTCAGTGGGAGGTGATGGGCTCCGGGTCAATTTGTACTCCCATTTCACCCTCAAATGACGCCATTTTTCCCCCTTTCCTACTTTCGGTTTATAGCTGTCGACACACTACTGAGGCACATCTGCTAAAGGAGCGTCGTGTTTCTACTTTAACGATCAGTTCTACCTCGTCCGCTTTTATTTTTAACTGACTGGGATTCAAACTCACAACCATCAGCTGGCAATGCAACAGACGCCACAACCTGCGACGCCACATAGCAATGGTAATGACATTATCACTGATTATTTCAGGGTTAAACGTTTGCGTGGGCCCCCAGCTAAAGCACAAATGTAGGGATATTCTGCCATTTTGTTGAGTTGTGTTGAACTGGGACACAAATGCTGCAGGACAGCAGTTCTGCAACATCACTGTGCTCTTAATGTTCCCCTCTGTCACATTGCAATCGCTGCTTCAGTGTTCTTCCTGAACCAGTTTGACCATCAGCTCATGATGTTAACTCTATAATTGGGAAACGGTTCCTCAAATGATTTGAAACTAAAACTCCTGCAACTCTGGTGAACCTGAAAGTCAGGCTGCCTGTTGTCTGGCCTCGTTTCCTGTTTTCTCTGAGAACAAAGAGCCGACAGACACTGTGGAAAACGAGCGGCGTGCCTGGTGACGCTGCAGAGGGTTGGGTGGGGGTGCGGGGGGTACTTCAAATGCCTTTCAGTCAGAGATGTACCATCCTGCCTGCTGCCTGCAGGCCACCTCACAGCCACACTGTTGTTTGCATTCAACCAATCACTGTGTCCTCTCGGACCGGTTTGGGGAGCAGCTCACACTTTCGCTGGCATTCCTTTTCCAGAGGGACTGATGTGTTCCTGACACCTGGCAGCTGAGGACATCATGGACTGGAGCGTTGGGACTGTGGAGCTGCTGGGGGTTCTGCTCTCAGCAGGGGGCTGGCTTTGCTCTCTGTGCACAACCATGATGCCGTTCTGGCTGACACTCTCCACGGACCTGCTCCCCACTGAGAGTTTGGAGGTGGGACTGTGGAAGACCTGCGTTATCCAGGACTTGGGCCTGCAGGAATGTCGACCATACAACAGCCTGCTGGGTCTGCCGCCAGACATCAAGCTGGCCCGGATTCTGATGTGTGCAGCTCTGGGTTTTGGGCTCATGGGCTCGGTGCTAGCCGTCCTGGGCCTGAACCTCATCAACAGCTGTTGTCGCAAGGTGGACGACCAAAGCTTCAAGAAGGTCCTGAAGACAGCAGGTGGGACGTTGAGCCTTGCAGCTGGAATCCTGGTCCTGGTTCCGGTCTCCTACATAGCTCACCTGACTGTGGTGCGATTCTTTGATGAGTCGGTGCCGGATGTGGTTCCCCGCTGGGAGTTCGGCGATTCTCTGTTCTGTGGCTGGACGGCTGGAGTTCTGCACCTGGTGGCGGGAACGCTGCTGCTGATTTCCTCTCTGTATCTGCAGGAGCAGAACCGGACTCTACCAGTCCACATCCCACTGGCCCCGGTGTCGCAGAGACAACGGTCGCTCAGAATCAGTACTGAGTACATCTAGAGCACGAATCAGGAGAAAGTATCTGCTTTCACATTGTTGGATATCTGACTTGATGTGACGATTTGAAAAGTTATTTGTGGAAAATGTCCAAGATTCTTTCCATGTGTACGATGATGTCTGTAGTTTGTTGGAGCCAAAGAAACAAAAAGCTGCTATTTATTGTTTCCTCTCATTTAACAACCTTCAGCATTCTATCTTTATCTGTAGACACTGTTGTCAATTTAATCAAGACACAAGGATGCTTTCTGCTTCATTTTGATCTTGGAAAACATCAGTGACTGCAGCTCAGTGCTGGGAGGTTTGAAGAAAAGAATAAACTCATAGAAGTGAAAAATCACTGTACAGATCAGCAGGGTTAACAGCAGACATTACTACTTATGACTAATATATATATGTAACCCATGCATGTATAATCAATGTAATGTAATTGTTACACCACCAGAGGTCACCATCAATATAGTTAATTTCCTTCATAGTTACATATAATCTTGATTACCTTACAGTCTAACTAATAATTTTTGCATATAATAGGTTTGTTTGTGTTTTTTTTTAAATTTATATTATGTTCTGAAGTCAAAGATAAATGTTTAATTGTCACTAGATTAAAGATCACAAACTGGCCTGAAATGTTTCTGGATCTGTTTTTAAACTCATCTTCAAATTAAGAGTTCAACAAATTTTGTGGTTTTTCAGTCAAGACTGTTTCGCTCTGATTCGTGAGAGGTTATTATTGTAATCACATTGTTGCATGTATTCCAGAGAATTTTCTTTGATGTTTTTATTTTTTCAGCTCAAAAAGAAAAACATCCCTGACCAAAATTTTAGGGCAGTTCCTAATTACTCAGTAATTACCATATTCTCCAGGTGGATAGCAATCAAGATTGTAAAAAGAGCTACAAGATACAAAAATAATCAGGTGATGGAGACAAAATTAGCAGACATAGTGACCCTCCATGTCGCTATGTCTCCGACCTGTTTTAAAGGTTTGTTGGTCTTCTGTAGATCTGTAAATATACCTTATATAACTGTCCATAGACTCCTTTACAGCCTCAACAACTCCAGCAACAAGTGATTTTTGTGACATAACACAAAAGTAAAAAAAATTCCCATGTCCCCTCGAGGGATCCGTAAGAAACGAAACCATCTCAGCTGAAATCACACACACAAAAAATAATCATACTCGAATTGTTGAAACCATCATTGAGTTGTTTGCAGTAAAAGGTAAAAGACCATAACCACTCAAAATGCTCAAGAAAACAAGTTTTCTTGACCTATACAAATATCTGAAGTTTTCTTGAGATATTTGTTCTGATGTTTTCAAGGACATTGAAAACCTCAAAAAATGGATGAGGTGAAAATATAACAAGTCCTCGTTAGGATAGTGATAAGTATCCCAGATTTTCACGATGGAGAAAGGGGTTCAATTCATTGACAGGGAGGTTTGTTGTTCACCTTTTTTTTTTTTTTATTAAAGAAGCTTCGAAGGAGATTGAAAAGCTCCAAAGATGGATGAGGTGAAACCTTAACCAGTCCTTGTTAGTATAGTGGTCAGTGCTTGTCATGTTGGAGACCGGGGTTCAATTCCCTGACGGGGAGGTTCTTTGTTGAGCTTTCTGTATTAAAGAAGCTTCCAAAGACATTGAAAAATTCCAAAAATGGATGAGGTGAAAAGTTAACCGCTCCTCGTTAGTATAGTGGTCAGTATCCCACCCTGTCACGTTGGAGACCGGGGTTCATTTCCCCGACGGGGAGGCTCGTTGTTCACATTGTTTTATCTTAGCGAATGTCAGTGACCACACTACAAAAATAGTCAGATAATTTCATGAAAAAAGCTACCAAGGACATTGAAAAACTCCAAAAATGGATGAGGTGAAATGTTAACCACTCCTCGTTAGTATAGTGGTCAGTATCACAGCTTGTCACGTTGGAGACGGGGGTTCAATTCCCCGACGGGGAGGCTCGTTGTTCACATTGTTTTATCTTAGCGAATGTCAGTGACCACACTGCAAAAAAAGTCACATGGTTTTATGAAACAAGCTTCCAAGGACCTTTAAACATTCCAAAAATGGATGAGGTGAAAACATAACAAACCCTCGTTAGTATAGTGGTCAGTATCCCAGCTTGTCGCGTTGGAGACCGGGATTCAAATCCCCTACAGGGAGGTTCTTTGTTG
>VMRN01000082.1:1555483-1608735 GCA_010277015.1 Poeciliopsis turrubarensis | reverse complement strand
GTTGTTCATATTGTTTTATCTTAGCGAATGTCAATGACCACACTGCAAAAAAATTCACATGGTTTCATGAAAAAAGCTACCAAGGACATTGAAAAACTCCAAAAAGTGGATGAGGTGAAATGTTAACCACTCCTCGTTTGTATAGTGGTCAGTATCCCAGCTTGTCACGTTGGACACCGGGGTTCAATTCCCCGACGGGGAGGATTGTTGTTCACATTGTTTTATCTTATCAAATGTCAGTTACCACACTGCAAAAATAGTCACATATTTTTATGAAAAAAGCTTCCAAGGACATTGAAAAACTCCAAAAATGGATGAGGTGAGAAGTTAACCACTCCTCGTTAGTATAGTGGTCAGTATCCCAGCTTGTCACGTTGGAGACCGAGGTTCAATTCCCAGACGGGGAGGCTCGTTGTTCACAGTGTTTTATCTTAGCGAATGTCAGTGTCCACACTGCAAAAATAGTCACATAATTTTATGAAAAAAGCTACCAAGGACATTGAAAAACTCCAAAAATGGATGAGGTGAAACGTTAACCACTCCTCGTTAGTATAGTGGTCAGTATCCCATCTTGTGACGTTGGAGACCGAGGTTAAATTCCCTGATGGGGAGGTTTTTTATTCACCATATTTTTTCTGAGCAATTGTCACTGACCACACTGCTTTGATCGTTTTTGTATTAAAGAAGCTTCCGAGGACATTGAAAAACTCCAAAAATGGACAAGACCAAAACATAACTAATCCTTGTTAGTATACTAATTTTAGTGTCCTAAGGCAATGAATGAGGTATTCTTCATTCATGGCTCTCTGGTGACATCTGGTGCCTCACTGAAACTGACAGCCTTGTTTATTAAGGTTGTGGGTGAGTGTTGTCATTCTGAGGAATTAGGGAGCCACAAAAGGAGATGGATCCCCTGCCCCAGTGCCATGTTGTGCAGAACACAAGAAATGTAATGAATTACCATTATTTATTGTTTACGTTTTGGGGGTTTTCCTCTGCCTCATTAACTCATAGGACAGATATCAGTTCAAGAGACACATTAAAATTATTTATCTGAAATAGCCAAACAATGGACTTATGAAGAATATGGAAGACAACAATTCAAAGAGAAACTGCCAAACTGTACAGTAAAGATAGTATAATAGTTTGACGTGTCTATATCACAACAAAATAATCTAAAACATATATAACAGTAAAGAATATTATAAGTCAAACCTGCTTACAAATTTCTTGTTAAATATTTTAGGTGTAACAACTTACATTCTTCAGTTATTGTTATTAATGCGTTAAAGATGTATGCAATCAGCAATTATATATGTATGTAAATCATCTGCCTAATTCATCATTGCTGTTTATAGTAGCATTTCTAAACAGTGGGTTCCCAGAAAGAAAAAATAAACACAACCCAGAGCTTCATGCCCCCTTTCAGTGTTAGGTCATTATTTGTTACGCATTTTTATTGGCTTTTAGGGTTGACATTAGGTGTATTTTCCAATTTATAATTGAGGAAAATATTTATATCCTTTGGAAATGTGGCGAAATGATAAATTTGGCCAAGTTATTTAGGGAAAGAAATGCTAAAACAATGGGTAATAATAACAAACACGATCCTATTTCTGGACCTGAACGCGCCACACGCATGCGCATGGGCAATGTTTGCGGTCCTACCGTTGCTGCTGCTTCTCGAGCTCACCGGCAATGATACAGCAAACACGGACGGACGCTGAAAGCTGCGCTGACATGGACTCACCCAGCAATTTCTACCATTACAAAGACGGATATTGCCCAGACTCCATGTTCTGCTAACTGGAAACGGCTTGTGTGACTCACTCGGGATTATTTTTGTTTCCATTTTGACGAGACTAGTCCCCGGAGGAAGGGAATAGATGCGAAGATTTTCCTGCGACACACGGCAGGCTAACAGACTCCACTCTCAAAGGACAACTAAAAATATGAAATATTATTATTTTGAATTTGCTTAGTTGTCTCATGTATATCAGATAAATATTTGAATAGATGAGCTAAACAGAGATACAAAGTTCAGGAGGCGCTAATGGCTGCTAGCTAACTGCAGCTAGCTACAAGTCGTGCTTTTTTTTTAAATTTTAGTTGCAGCATTTAAAGACTGGTTTTAATTTAAAATGATGGATCGATGCGTGTTTTGACAGGAGGAAGTGCATTTTCACCGCAGAGCTTATTTTTGAACGTCTTCCTAAATTTGTATTGTTTTGTAAAGGACGCAAATCATATGACTTGTCACATAAGGCTGTTTAGTATCGCCTAACAACCCGTCTACTTCATTGGCCTCGCTGCAAACATGCACCACCAGGACTACGCCGGGGAGCCCCCGGGGACTGCCACCCGCAAAGCCGCTTTCCACTACAGGAGAGGCAGCAGCAGCGCGTCCGGATCTCCCTCCTCTTCTGTCGGAGGTAACCTCGCCGAGGAGAGCCCGAGCCCGGCGCAGGCTGGATCCTCCTCCCCGGCTCTCCAAGCGCTGGGAGCTCAGGTGAAGAAGAAGAGCGGCTTCCAGATAACCAGCGTCACCTCGGCGCAGAGCAACGTCAGCGGGAACAACAGTCTGGCGGACGACACGGAGAGCTACGATGACATGGACGAGTCCCACACGGAGGACCTGTCCTCCTCTGAGATGCTGGACGTGTCCGCATCCAGGCCTGCTGACACAGGAGTCCCAGAGAGGAGCTCCTCAGATGAGACCTTGAACAGTCTCCATGGGGTGGACACCCCTGGACTGGTGTCCCCAAATGAACCTCTGCAGCTGCACCACGTGGCTCAGGGGTCCTCCTTGGTGAATGGGTCTGTGCATCATCAATACTACCCCCAGCAGGCCCACCACCACCAGTCCGACCGAGCGTTACCAACTCTTCCTGTTGCACCAGTTGCGAGCTCCAGTCCGGCTATGATCCAGAGGCTGCTGGTGCAGGAAAACCCCAAACCTGCTGGAGCTGCAGCTCCTACTACTAACATCCAAAACATTGTGAAACTTTCTAATGTTTCTGCCGCTGGTTCTGACAACACCGCTGCAGGCGGGCAGGTGGCTCAGCCCTCCAGCCACAGCCAGGCGGCCCCCGGCTCTCGTTTCCGGGTCGTCAAACTGGACACGAACTCGGAGCCCTTCCGCAAAGGGAGATGGACGTGCACAGAGTATTACGAAAAGGAAGTTGCTCACCCAACGCCGCCTGAGGCAGCCAGAGCCGTAGATGTGGCTGTAGAGGCAGAGGCTGGAAACGCCGGGGCAAGTTTAGCTGTTCCCGCCCCGCAGCAGCCATACCACCCTCCCACCCAGGACTTCACCAGTCCACAGGTGGTGTCACAGCCCACTGCCCAGAGCTACGTTTCCCCCAAAGAGGGTGCCGGGACGACGTACATGCAGAAACCTGTAGCTGCGTCTCAGCCTCCTCCTGTCACACCCCAACCGTTACCCTACTCCGTGGATCCGCAACCCCAGGGAGGTTACCCCACATCCCAGCTCCACACAGACATGGTTGCACCCCCAGGAGGGGTCAGACAGCCTGACTTCATCCAGCCAACCGCTCCCTTTCAGACGCAAGTTCAGCCGCCGCTTCCACATGTGAATACTGGGATCTCTGCTCCAGTGCCAGGGATTCCATTGCAGCATCCCGTCAGCATCACTCCACTTCCGGGTCAGGTCTCCGCGCCGACCCCCGCGGCTTTTGCTTCTCTTCAACCTCAACCCCACCCTCTGCCAAAAACACAACTCCAGCACCCGGTGGCTCTCCATGGTAACCCCTACAAGCCGCTGACCGCCCTGCAAGCCGACCTGCAGCCGCTGCTCACCCTCGGGGCGAACCTCGCCCATGTTCCTGTAGGAGGAAGCTTGGCCAAAAACACAGAGCTGGAGAACGCCCAGAAGCTCTTGATCCAGCACCAGGATCTACTGGGTCTGCCCAGGCTGGTGGCCGCCGAGGGAGCCGGCGAGGGCCACATGGGCATGTCGGTGGAAGCCAGAGCTTTCATGGCTGCTGCAGGCTTCAGGAGCCAGCATGCAGAGGGAGAGGAAGACAGGTGAGTGAACAGTCTTGTTTTTAATCACACATTGGGCTTATTTTTCATTTAATCCAGTGTCATTTGCCTGCAGTTCTCTGTTCAGGGTCAGAGCGCTGGGCTGGTCAGGCCCCCATCTGTCACAGCTTTCTCTCAGAGCCACGGTTTGCATGAGTCTCTTTCAGGTTCAAGCTGTTCCACCGCAGGGAAATAGTGGGCCTTTGTGTTTATTTCCATGTGTTCCTTCAGGCTCTTTTAAGAGTTACGTAGGGTGAGGGAAATCTGTGAGCTCTAACCGGGTTGGTTCCCTGGAGAAAAGGTGACGGAGACGCCACAAGTTGTTTCTCTGCTTCTAAACCTCCCGCGTCCGCTCAAACAGGAGATTCACGTCTGATCTTTGCACTCTTCAGCTTTGCAAAGATAAAGTGCGCAGCTGAAGGCTAAAGTTGATTGAATGTGCTGCAGAAAGAGCATGTTTGCATCTGGATAGGCGTTTTTGTCACCAGTTTGTTGACATGAATCAGCCACTGTCCTGGAGCAGACAGTCTCAGACTGACTGTCTGCTTTGTTTATGCTCATATTGTCTTTCTGTTGTTCAGTGCTTCGTTTCCATCCTGTCCTGACAGAAACAACTCCACCCGAGCGTCCACAAGCGTGAATATATTTTGTTAGGATTTTTGCATGCAAGAAACGAATGCAATATTTGTGGAGTGCTTTTGGAAAACAGAGCTCTTTTGTTTGTTGTCATGCAGGAAGGTGAACCTCTATCCCAGTCGAGTGCAGTCATTAGCAGCTTTGTTTTTATCTGTGTTTCTCTCGCTATCAGCTTCCCTGTCTCTGCCGATGAAAAGCGATACGCTGCCGGCACCGTGTATCACAGGATGGAGTATTCAGGGGGATGTGCCAGTTTTCTTCCACAAGAGGCATTTTGCATGAGGTCAACAAATGTTCAGGGTGTTGGCAATCTTCTTGTAGCCTTGGCCATCTTTACGTAGTGCAACAATTCGACTTTTGAAACCATCAGAGAGTTTTTTTTAGCTGTACTGAAAATTTAACATACCTACTCCCTATTAACTAACTAGTCACACTTTTGTTTCCAATGGTTCAGACATTAATGGCTGTATATAGTTATTTTGAGGGAAGAATAAATTTATAAATTTATATAAGCTGCACACAGACTACTTTTCACTGTGTTGAAGTGTAATTTTGTCAGTATTGTCCCATGAAAAGATATGCTTTAAAGAAATGTGAGGGGCGTACTCACTCTTTGTGGTGCACTGTAATTCTGATTTTCAACACAGTTTTAAATTTAGGTTGAGTATTTCAACCTTTTCACATGTGTGTATTTTTATATTATTATTTTATTGATGTAATAAATATGTAATTGATTTATTTAAATTCAATTTCAACTGTCGATATTGATTTATTTGCATAATGGATTCAAATTTTTCAAATTGATTTCTGACATGGAAAGCAGCGGTATCTTTTTTTTTTCTTTTTTTTTTTTCTTTTTTTATGTTTGGATGTTACTCCGCGGTAGTTTTTGGTGTGCACAGGAACGGTTTGGGTCTCATCTAAAGTGCTGCTTTTTGCGAAGAGGAAATCTCGTCGGTTCTTTGAACGCCATGCTTTGTAGAAACGAGTTGGAAACCTAAATCAAAAGGCAGCATTGTGCAGTTCTTCAGCTAACGCCTTTAATTGGCAGTTATACCAGCATAAACTTCCATCTTGGCTTGCAATGTTTCCAGGATTATTTTAACAAAGGGGTGGTTTGTTAGAAAAGCAGCAGTACCACAACTTCATTGTTGGGTGTATCGCAATTTATGGGTCTTATTTACACATATGACTTCAGCTTTTGGAGCTGTAAAAGCCACAGCTTCAGTTTGCTGTTATTCTATGCCAAAAAGCTCTTGTTAAAGCAGCATTTCTTCCAAAGTTTGCCTGCTTTTGCTTTTTCTTGAATGAGGAATGTTGAAGTTGCTACGAATCGGAACTCAAAGATGTCAGACTCTCCAAATTGTGCCTTCTTGTTGTTAGCTACTCGTTGGATTTGGCTGTCGTTAACTAACATTAAATAATCTCTTTCTGCGTTTGCAGAGGTCCCGATCCTGCAAGTACACGCGGCTCATTCTTAAGATAATGATTTATTATAAACAGACAATAGCCCTGAGGTTGTGTGGTTACCGACTCGTAATTTATGCATTGCTAACACAGACACGCCTGAGTTATTTTATTTTATTTTCTTCTGTCTTGACTTCCAGATCTGATAGCTGATATTGCCTCATGCTCATGTCGTCTCCCAGCAATGAGTCAAGTTGTTGAGTAATCTCTTAAACAGATTTGACACGTTTATTCTGCCTGGCACAAACTCTGCGACCTCTCCGGCTGTCATAGTCGTGTTTCCCCACTAGATGGCAGCAGGGGCTCATGAATCTTACCCCCTAGGCGACAGCTGTTTAACGTGCTTTGAAATCACTGACCTTAAACAAGCCCTGTGGCAAAGCGGAAACGTCCTCTTTGCACGCAATCTGTGAATAGCAAAGCAGCGAGGGGACGGAACGTCCTCCATGAGAAAGACGAAGCCACCAAGAGATTGGACACTGTGTTTGTCTGTATTGACCAGATTTGCTGCTTTTGCAAGTCCATTACATGTTAAGTTATATTTTTTTTCCCCTTTTAATTGTCTTTTCTTAATATATTTTGAGAAATGCATTTCCCTCTTTGTTAATTTTGGACCAGATATGACAAATTCTGATGTTTATTTTATGCTGCAACAAAACACCACGGCTTTTTGTTGACATCCAAATAATTCTCTCTTTGAAACTGCTTTTTGACAATTGAAATATTCTTGTTGTGTAATGATAGTAAGTTAAGTTATTGTCACAAAGTATGTAGATCTTAAATTGAGTAGACCCCTCCTTTTCACAGTTAAGTATTTGCAGAGCTTCTGTGGAATATGACTCAAAGTTATTGACAAAATATCTGCCAATCACATATTTTTGCGCTTGTTTTTCTGGTGAGTATATCCAAACTATTGGAAAGAAGCCACAGCTTGAGAAGCAGCCCAATAAATGGCATCAGCGCCATTTTGTTTTGTTTTGTTGTAACTCTTAGTTAGCACTACCTACCGGGATACAACCAATCAAAGCCAAGGAAAAGAAAAGCCAGCCAATTGCACATCAAGTTGGATCGCAGGAAGGTGTTTCAGATTCCCACCTTTGCTTGTTTTTGAGTTTCAAATACTTTAAATACTCAAAATTTTCGTTTCCCGCCCATAACTTTCGAAGAAAAGCTGCAATTCTGTTTCGCCAACGATCTAAATCGACGTGATCGGACGGATGGGGCCTTTGAACTTTTCTTAAGAGTCTTTAAACTTGCAGAAGCCACATAACGGACAATTTTCCAGTCGTGAAACCGTGGCCTCTTGACACCGTTGTTCGAAAGTACAGTTTGCCCTGCCAGGAATAACGTGGATATCTGGAAAAGTAACCGAAGCCGGTTGAGAGAGTCAGATCCCGGCATGAAGCGGCACGCTGCAGAGAGCCTCGAGCAAAGTTTCTCCACCTCCGCTGTGAACAAGCTCACTGTTTAGACTGGCAGCTTTTATTGAAACCCCCTGAAGGCTTCATGTGACTGCGAGTGACGCCTCGTGTTATCAGGCTCCTTGTGTAATACTTGCTTGTAAAATATTCATTTAAAAGCACGAGCAGATTTAGGCTCCTTTAATGTTTTTAAGTGGATTTGGAGGTTATTCTGCGGGTTTTAGTTCCGCCTCTATGAGATTCTCGGAGATCTGCAGGATCTTTCAGGAAAAGTGAGGTGGGTTTGATATTTGGAGCTGCGTCGTTCTGCGTCTTCTCCTTTCGCGGTTCATATGGTCCAGAAGCTGGTTATGTAAGGCATTGCGTGCATGGCGGAGCATTTTACTTGTGCTCCAAAGAGCTTCAAAAGCCCTCAAGGTCTGGGATGATATGAGCCATGGCCGAGTTTTAGGCCGTTTCTTCTTCTTTGTTTTGTCTGTGTCTGAGCAAAAATCAAGGGGAATTATCCTCAACCACAAGCAGGTATGAAGCAGTCTAACCCAGCGTCAGCGTCATTTTCAGGCTCTGGAACCAGAGTCTGAAAATGGTCAAATAATTACACCTCTGCAAACATGGGATCTTGAACTTTCTACTCTGCAAAATCAATTTAAAAAAATTAAAAAAAAAAGAGTCCTGCGTGTGCAATCGCCGTTGATTCCCTGCCAGAGTTAAGAGGCCTATACCGGATTATTCCGGCCTACACACATCCGCTCACATTAAATGATGCAAAAAAGGACACAAACAGAAAGCTCGGGCCTGCGCAGACATGCACAGGCCCGTGCCTCCTGACTGCTAAAGAACAAGCGATGTGGAGGGAAACCGGCGAATCACATCACAGCGTGCAAACTGATGCAAAGAAAAAAAAAAAAGGATGCGCGTGAAATGAATCATGGTTTCCAGAAGTCTGCCGACATATCCTTTATTTGAAGTCCAGAAATACTTGACATTGCCTCTGAAACTAATTTTAAATTATCGGCTCTGTTATTTCTTTCTCTTATTTTAAGCAAATGCAAGAAATGCTAGATGCTATATGCCAGGAAACGAAGGTTTTTGTCTTTTAAAATGTAAAAATGTTAACTTTATAGAGTTAAAACCCTCCTAAAGTGGTGCAAAATCAACCATTTGCCACCATCTGTTATCTCACAGAGTCCAGTGTTCTTATGCAGTATGCTGTAATAATTTGCTCATGTAATATATGGGTCACTCGCTGAACAAGTGCGCCGCATGTGAAGTCATGACGCGTCGCGTTCCGTCATCATTGACCAAACCGTCTCTGCTCGGCGATTGGCTGAAGGCAAACAGAGCGAAAGGCTTCCCCTCCTGATTTTTTTGTTGTTTTTTTTTTTTACCTTACTGAGCATGTGCAAACTGACCCCCAGACCTGCGAGTACAATGTGTACCGACATGTTGGCTTCAGCAAGGTTGACCAAATGCAACCTGACAGTAGCATTCAATACGAACACTCTGAGCCCTTGTTGTGGGCGTTTACAGTGAAGAAAAGAATACGTGACCTCCACTTAATGAGGTTAATTGTCAACACTGGCTCCTGTTACTTGTTGGGCGCCTCGTTTTTTTTTTTTTTTGCCACCATTTTGTTGCACCCGGAGCTACGTCGCCATCTTTGGATGCCGCTCGGCTCACCAACAACAGGAGGACCTGCGGAACTCCTGCCGGGGAATCTGTGAATCTGTTGGAGGTCTTTTTAGTGTGCGCGGGATGCCGGGAATGTTAAAAGTTTTGTTTCCTGCTGCGAATGAGTGGGCGGAGGTGTTCTTCGGAGGGAGCCAGCGGGCTTCTGGGCGACGCAGTCAACAGTGGAACATCCGATTGGATGGATCCGTCTAATCTCTGCTGACAGTTTACGTAACAGCAGAAAGAAAGCTGACATCACCGCCTAGGTCTCCTCTCTGCTCACCCAATCATCTTACAGTCTATATGTGTCCAGACTCACACAACATGAGCTCCCCCCTGTACACACACACACACACACACACACACACACTTATTCCTCCTTCTCCCTTCCTCATCCATCCCGGGTTCTATTGTTGCTCAGGCTCCCCAATGTGAAGCTCCTTCAGCTTTCAGGGGGAGCCAGGGGCCGAAGGGCGCAGCGGTGGTACTGCGGTCTGTTTTGGTGGTGTGTTGGTGGGGAGGGGGGGCGAGGGGGGGGTGCTTAGGTCCGGTGTTGTGGTTCCGTGAGCATCAATGAGAGAGAAGGGGCAGACGGTGGCAGCAGGAACAGCAGCGCGGGGCCAGAATGCCCGGGCCCTCAAGCTGCTCTTCTGGGAGCTTGAGAAGCATCTGAAGAGGTAACCACGGCTGTGTTTTTTTTAATTTTTTTATTACGCTGCTGGAATCGAAGCGAAAAACATTTGTATTAAGGTTCCCCGCAGCCCCTTGATGAAACGCACGCCCGCCTGCATCTGCAACAAGAGACGCACATCCACCCGCTCTGCATGATCCAGCCCTTCCAGCACGCTCTGTTCTCGTTTCCGCACACGTCCCGCATGTTTTCTTTTGAGTGTGTGAAAATATGCGATTGAAATGATTTTTTTTTTTGTTTGTTTTTTTTTTTTTTTTTTTTCTGTAGGTGCAGTTGCACCAATTTAATCACAACTGTCAAAGATAAAGAATTGAATCGCAAACCCTCTGGAGGTTAGCTAATAAATCTTACGTCTCAACGGGGAACATCAAATCGTTCCTTTTTATTTTCAAACAATCTCGATGGAAGTGCAGTGGCTTCAAAAAGTATTCTTTAGATTTTGTCATATTAAAACCACAAATTTTAGCTGACTTTGCTTGGAATTTTAAGAAGACCTCGTGGTTATTCCACCAAATATCGATTTCTGAAGTCGTCCGGAGTTAAAAATCAATCCTTAGCAAAGTAACCAGCAGGCAGTCTTCCGAGGTTTGGCCTCTACCTGGTTACGGACAGATTTAACTCAATAAGGTGCTTCAGATGTGACTCAAAAGTTTACGACATGCATGAACGACCAGTTGCTCGATGCCCACTCTGACTGAATGCTGGTGTGTGTTTGTGGTGAGGGGTGGAAAAGAGGGGCGGGACGGTTTCACTCTTTATTTCACCTCCAGCTGCACACACAAAATGTGCTTCCTGTTCTTTGTGTGCTGTTTGGCTCGTTTCCATAGGAACGCCAGCAATCCACACCTTAATGCGGTCAAGCTGTCGACTCTTAACTCGGAGAGCTTCGTCTGACATGTCTACTATCTAGCGTTAGACTAAAATGTGTCGAAACTCTGTGAAATAGATGAAAGGCTGTCTAATCCCAGCTCTTTGTTGTTAGAACTTACCGCCAGCAGGGGGAGACATCACTGCACCTGCAAACTTTTTTGTATTTGGGGATTAAACCAGCAGATAAGACTGAGAGCAGAACAAAGCGGGCGCACCGACATGAAGGAGACATAATCTGTGTTTTTCTTGGTAAAGCAGGCGGAGAGATGCAGCACATATTACACAGTGAGCAACTTCTTCCCCATTCCGACACGTGGGAGTGTCTGTGTTGCGCATACATTATGCTAATGAGCTCCTCCCTCTCAGCCAATCACGGAGCCGCGTGCGCTGTTTTGCCGCATGAATTACCCGGAGAGGGAGCCGAGCTGCGAGCGGCAGCAGCCCGTCGCTTCAGTCTTTTGTGTACTCTGTCCCGGCTGCAGCTGAGCCAGCCGCCCCGGAGGTGTTGACGCTCGCGGGGTGGGGGGGGGGCCTCCGACGTGAGAAATAATGCGCTTTTTTTCTACTTTTCTACCGCTGGACTCCCGGTTCTTCCAGCCGCTCTGCCACGTCCGGGGCTTTTAAATGGGCGGGATAGCATGAATTCCCAATGCTACGCGGTGGCGATGGACCTTGGTGTTTGTCAGCTGAGGAATTTCTCGATCTCGTTTCTGTCCTCTGTGCTTGGAAAGGGAAGCGCTACAGTCACAGTTGATAATAGGTAATGTCTGCCATACCGACTCTTGTTTTGGATCAGATCTCTGACATGAATGACTTCTTTCCACCCGACCCCATTGAAACGAGCAGGCTCCGATATTCACTCTTGGAAAGAGATTTTATTTTCAAAAGTAGCAGCCAATCAGGACTCTGCTCGCTAAGATCAGACTCATTTCTTCCCACGGTGCTCAGCCTCCGTGACATCATTCTGTTTTGCTCTCTGTTTCTCCCGCAGCTCTTCAGGGGCGAGTGTGGTGGCCATCGACAACAAGATCGAGCAGGCAATGGTAAGCTGGTCGTCCTGTCTGCATGAGCGTTATGTAACCCCCCCCCCAGTGATGCAGCGAGATGCTGCCACTGGATTCTGGCCTATTTACAGTTCAGTGTGCTGGCTTTCCTCCTTCCTCCTGGGCTTCGAATTTGTTGGCCCGTTTCTGCACCTGCTCGTTTGGACTTTTTGTGGTCGGGAGCTCAGTGCTGTTTTCTCACGCACAGCCCCGCTTCTCCTCCAGTGTTGCCAGGCAAGCCGCAGCCTCCCCTCCATGCTGTATAAATAACTCGGCAGCCAGTTGGCTCCTCCCAGCCCGATGCAGGAACATTTTGTTCCGCGGCTGAGGAGGAGGCAGGAGGGGTGGGGTCCACAGAGGAGGGGATGCTGAGATTATTCAACAAATCCCGCCGCGACGTAGGCCACCATGACAATAATCCGGGACACTGTTCTGTTTTAATCTTCATAAAACACATTGATGACGTCATAGTTAGTTCTGAGAGCTGCAGAAACTAAATAAGGTCAATTATGATGCTGAAATGATGCAGTCAGCCAGTAAATCTCCTTTATTCTTCTTCACATGTTTTTTCCCATTTTAACAAAAAGGGCGGAATCGCCGAGTAGAAGAAAAACGCATCCCGATTTTCAAACTTTTACACCAAACAGAATTCTGAAAAGTGCGGCGTGCATGTGTGTTAAAGTTGTAGAGTCTTTAGATGTCGTCTCCAAAATATTTACATGTCATCTAATGGCAGTTGACGGGTCTTGACTGGACCGCTCTAACCTCTGGATATGCTTCATGATCCAAGCCAGAAATTTTCAACATGTTTCTGATTAATAATGAAACATTATTAATCAGTTGCCAATTTCATAACTTCCTTTCTATATTTGGGGGGGGAAAATTTTTTTAAAGTTCTGCAATGTGCTTTAATGTGAAATAATGAGGATGTATTATTTTTTATGAAATGCAGAGGAATAAAGCATGGTTTATGTAAAAGGGGCTGATTGCTGAGCCACACCTGTTTTGTTTGCGTCTCCGTCAGGACTTGGTGAAGAGCCACTTGATGTACGCCGTGCGCGAGGAGGTGGAGGTGCTGAAGGAGCAGATCAAAGAGCTGATGGAGCGCAACACGCAGCTGGAGCAGGAGAACAACCTGCTGAAGACGCTGGCCAGCCCCGAGCAGATGGCTCAGTTCCAGGCCCAGGTCCAGACGGGCGGATCCCCAACCGGCGCTGCCCAGGCTCTGCCCCCAACCGGGCCCACGCAGGTCCTCCCCTCCGCACAGAACTCCGGCACATCAGGATAACACGGAAAGCCCACACTGGAAAGAACGCTTCCCCCCCCCCATCATCACCACCACCACCACCTCCTCTCCCAGGATGAAGGACAGGGGTGATGGAAGACAGAAGTTGAGGAGGAGGAGGAGGAGGAGCAGGAGGAAGGCTGACTTACTGTGAATGGACATTAGCATTAACAGACTGACCCTGAGGTCATTCGGAGGCTTCACCTGAAAACTCTTTTGTTGCACATTTAATTTCACTGAAAAACTCGAGAGCCGCACCAGAGCGAGCGTGTCCCCGCTTCGTCTTTCACTGCCCGCTTCAGACAATCGGTCTTCGTCGTCCCGGCGACGAACGAGGGGGAAAGGACACGGCGACCCAACCTGAACCACCCATGCTTCACTCAGACAACCTGGAGGGCCTCTAATCAGGTCGCTTTTATTTGAACATGGACAGATTATAAAGATGTGCTTTTTCTTTGTGTTTTGTTTTTTTTTTTTGTTTTTGTTTTTTTGGCTCTTGTTGATGTAATTAATGTTAAAATAAATAACCGAAAAGGTGAATTAATAGGACAAGACTGTTCGTAGGTAACTTTGTACAGACTAAATTTCCAGTTCAACTCTGCCAAGTGCCTGGTTTCCAACCATAGATACATATATAGAAGTTTTTCTATGTTTCATGTTTGTGTGTGTTTATATATAGATATATATCTATCTATGGTTTCACCAGGTTTTAAACTACCTGTGATGTCTGAACTCAGGGTGGGAATAGAAGAGGATTTTTTTTTGTTTTGTTTTGTTTTTACCTCCACACTAAGATGCCGTCTCTCCTGCAGTGACGCGTGAACTCTCCTCTCTGCTGTTGCATCAAATAATCTGGACTCTCACCATTTTATTTGTGGACATGTGGAATTTTTTTTTTTTTTTTTTACTTTAAATCGTTTTCTTTTCCCGTCTTTTTGTACAGCCAAGTGTGTAAGTCGCTCGAAGTGGTGCGACTGGAGCGCTGAACACAATAATGTGACACTTGTCATGAGGGAAGGAAGAAAAAAAAAATGCGTTGGCAGAATTATGTCCGTGAGTTGTGCATGTTCCTTCAAGCCCATCACAAATGTGACGTTTCGATTGCACTAGACAGTTGCACCTCAAATAAAAAAAGTATGAAATAATGGACTGTTTGCTCTTTTCAAACAAAACAAACAAAAAAAAAAAAAAAGGTTTGACAACGTCATCTTCTTCAGAACCGCTGCAGACGCACAATACTAAATACGTGTGTCTTTTCCAGGGCAGATTGAATTCAGTGTGGCATGTCAGACGCTGTGTTGACACCGCAGGAGCAGAAACTCTTATTTCAAGGCCAAATTGTAACCTGAAGGTACAGCAGCTGGGATAATTTTAGAAACTCTTCTAGGTTAAACGTCTCTTCCTGCTCCTCACTTTGAGGAGTCCAAATGCTCTTAACTGTCGGGACGTCATTTACTTCCTGTGAATCCTGACCCCACGGCGGCCGACTGGGCGGCTGAGGGAGGATCAAACGCTGCTGCTGCTGCTGCTGCTCCCCGTGTCCAGATGGCACTTTCACAAATCCCATTTCATTGACAAAAGGTGTTTTCGTCAAGCGGGCTGGTTTGGGGACAGGATGTTCTGAGAAGCAGGAGGGGGGGGCGAATCACGCGTGGATTAACTGGATCTATTTGTGGCGGAGGCGACGTTTGGAGGCAGCGCCGAGTCCGCGTCGAGCGGACATCTCAATCTGCTCTTTGGAAAGTTAAACAAATTCTGCTCCTTTGTGTATTTTCATACCAGTGCTGCCAGACATGTAAAGACCACAGTGCCCCAAAACTGACCCGAGAAATCCTCTTTGCGGCCGCATGAGGTGACCCCCCATCGTGTTGTTGATGTATTTCCTTATTGTTGAGAAAGCAGGCAACCTGCTGGTTAAAGCCTGAATTTCCAGACTGTCAATAAAGCAGGCGTCCACCAACTGTGAGGGGCTCCGCATGGGGATTAGCTCATCCAGAGTCTTAAGCCTGGAGGAGGCACTTTGTGTTTCACCAGGAGGCAAAAATCCCAAATTCACAAACATTTAAAACCAGATTTTGTGATGAAAGTCAAGGAGGTAGACGAAGACCTTAAAGCACCACTTAATACTGATTTCCAGAGCTTGTAAAGTTTAATTTAATGTCCAGTTCCAATATGGGAGCCTCTTTCATACCTTCTGTACCAATAGGGTAGGGTTAGGGTGAGGGTTTCCTGCTCCACATGCAAACACACATGCAGCCAATAAGGATTCCCTCCCCTGAGTCCAAGTGAGTCGCCGCCGCTGCAGCAGAGCGAGTCGTCTGACGCTACACCAGAGGCCGACACGAGGAACGCCGTGTGAGAGCCCGGACATTCCTGAAGCAGGTCTGCTGCCACGGTTACAGTAGCCGTCGCTTAACTGTGCGGGTCGTGTTGGGGGGGGGGGGTTTGTTTGGGGAGGAAACGGCAGAGGAGGTTGGTCTTCTGGGTCTCCAGTCCCCTCTTTTTCTTGAAAGTGTCCCTGACATCCTCGCCGCCTCAGCAAAGTCGCTGCTGTAATGGCTTTTTCACTCGGTGCAACTGGTGGAACTGGTTCTGCATTTTTTGTCCATCCTTTGCCCAGAGTGGAACTCGGCGTCACCTTTCATTCATTCTCGCCGAAAATGATTATGTCTATGTCGACATGGCAACGACAAAGGCAAGGCGGCAATAAAGCTCTGACACAGTTGACCTCTAGTAATTCTGAGGTCAGGCTTTTTCGCTGCGCTGCTTCCTGTTTGCTTCCTCTTTGAGGACAGGAAAAGAAATCAAGTCGCCTTGTCTTTCCTCGCATTGTTTCGATCCGGGACTTTTAAAACTTGAGCAAAAGCAATTTATCCCAGGTCTTCGGGACCTGATTGCTGTCTGGGTGGCATCTGGGTGGAGATTTTGGCAGGAGCGCAGCTCTCTGCTCGCAGACGCAGAATTCAGCTGAAGTCACGAAACGGCAGAGAAAGTTGATCATGTTTTGCTTTTTTTTTTTTTTTTTTTGAAATGGCAAGCTTATCGTTTTGTTCACGTCTTCCAGAGCCGTCGCCGTCAGGCTTTCTCCAGACTTTCTGAAGCTCTTTGTTTTGCTTTCATGGGTAGGCATTACTGCGCAGTGATAAAATTTGCAGCTGTTGGGGGAATAAATAGGAAACAGTTTGTGCAGCTTTTGTCCATCTGGTCTCACTAAAGAGGACGAGACGCTCCAGTTCCAGTCTGTTCCAACTAGTTCTTTTCCCTCTCGGTTCCATTCATAATTTACTGCGCTGGCGTTTCAGTAAGTTTACAGAGAGGAGGCGAGCCTCTCTCTCTTCGGTTGTCTGGTTGCCCTACTTTCTCGCTGTGGAGAGGCAATAATCAGCCTCCTCATCTCTTGTTGCTGCACATTTTCTTTTTTTTTTTTATGTGCCGTGCCTGCAACGCCTGCAATCTGAACCATCTGCGCCTCGCAGCGTGCCGTTCAATTCACGAGGCCGTTCAATTTACGAGGCTGTTCAATTTACCGGTGTCTTTCGGCCCGCATTTGAATTGATATGAAATACGGGACGGCAGCTTTCAAAACGCTTTCGGGATGTTTTTGGATATTGTGACGCATCCGCATCAGGCCTGTTCAATCAAAAAAAAAAAAAAAAAAAAAGGAAAATCGAGGTCAACGTGTTCCTTTTTGTGAAATACTGAAGCTGAAATAAATCCATTTTGTTTAGAAAAGAGACCTGGGAGTTAAATGTCAATTGGAGATGTAATGCTGATGCTGAAAGCGTTTGACTCAGTGTTAGGTGGGTGGCTGTGAAGCACCGACTAAAAGCCTGGAGAAACACGTTTGGAGCACTTATATCCTGAAAATGATCTATCGCTCCTGACGCCACATGAGCTCATCCTTAATTTGACGACGCAGCCCAACATTTGATTTTTATGAGGCAAGCTGGAAGCGAGCCGGTGAAGGAGATTGCGTTTGCGCAACTCGGGTGGAGCAGGGGGTGCAGCGCCGTCGCACGCTGACAGTAAAAGGTTCCCTTTATCACGCCTGGAAAACTGTTCCGTCAACGTCACGGCGTCGGTCCTTTCATCCCACGTTCCTGGAACTCGGTCGTAGTCTTGTCCATGCAAATACGAGCCCTCCACACCCCCGGAGATTGCGCACATAAAAGCTTTACAGGAATGCCCAAAAAAAAAAAAAAGATTTTCCTAAAACTACTGTTTACAACAATATTACAACACCTGTTCGTGGAAGTGTGAGATGATATGAAGAGATGATAGAGCCTGTCCTTTTCCAGGAGGGAGGCTGCAAATAAAACCTGGACGAGAAAAAAAAAAAAAAAAAAAACCCAGAAAAACAACTGAATTCCGAGAAGAATCTGCCTTGAAGATGAAGTCAAGAACCAAAATCCTTCAATGGAAACAGCAAATTAAAAACACCCTCCCACTGTTTGCCTTAACTGCTCTCAGCAGGAAAAGTGCTCCACCTCACAGATTCAAAGAATTTACTACTAGAAGAACAGACCTGGAGGCAACTTCACTGTAACCAGCACAGGGCAGCAAGCCAGAGTATATCCACACACACACACATACCCACACACACACCCCTAACCCTAACCCTAACACAAAATGTAACACAGTCAAATTGTTTTAGTTTCCTTACAGGATATTTTACATTCTCACACGGGATGTTTTGTTTGTTTTAAATTGGATTATTTTGAACAGTTTGTGCGCCAGGCAACCCAACACTAAAATGGTGTTTTGCGATAACCACCCAACCCCATTGGGGACGGGGTGTGAGAAAATGGACGGGTGGATCAATTGCGGGATGATGAACACAAACAACAAATATGACGCATCGGTTGCTTCATGTTTTTTGCGTTGTTCTGCTGCAGTGTTTCACCACATCTGAGCGTCCTGAGCACTCAGGCTTTGCTGGCCCAAACAAAAAGACCACGCAAATCAAAAAATGCTCCTCGTTGCACGGGAAAGTTCACCCGTGCAACGAGGTGTTCATTTAGTTTGTGTCAACGAGGTGCAAACATAGTCCTTCGTGGTTCGTGCGTGGACAAAATGAGGCTCTGGGTGGAAACGTGCAGGCATGTGGTTGGACTATTTCAAGAGAACAAACTGAATTTACATGCAGTTTGGTTCTACCTACACAGAACATGACAGTCACAGCTAGAGATTTTACTGGAGGGTGCTGCCCCCACCTGTTCACCACAAGGAACAAAAACGAACCGTTCTATAAGTTGCAAGTATCTTGGTAGCCGAAATGTACTAGACAAACACAATGTTGTACTTTAAATATCTGAAGAATGCTGCTTGAGCTCAGTCTGCAGGTGGAAAGTTTCATCCAAAGTCTGCCTGGGGAAAAAAAATGGGATTACTTTTCAAATTTTGTCTCATGTCGAGAGGAAATGGACGACTTTGGGGCGATGACTTTACCTGTGTACGGCCTGAGCTCTGCTGAGCTGGCAGCGCAGCCGCTTGACGATGGCTTCAAAGCGCCTGTTCTGGATCTGAAGGAGAGAAAATCGTCAATAAAATGTCCCAATTTTTGGGGGGATAGTTCAATCCTCTGCAGTACCTCGATATCTCTCTTTAACGTTGCATGAATCTCAAACTCGTTCTTCAGTTGCTCTCTTCCTGCAGCGATGGCTGTCTGACTCTCAGAGATCTGTCTCTTCAGGGCATCAGTTTCCTCCTGGACAGAAGATTGTTTTCGAAAACCAAATACTTTAAAAGCATTTTAAGGTATGTTTTGTACCTTAGCCGTTTGCAGGGTTATCCCGTTTGGGTTTTGGAGATCCTCCTTGAGCCGTTCCTTCTCCCGCCTCAGCTTCAAGACCAGCATCCTGTTCTCCGTCAGCTCCCTGTGGGCCTCTGTCTGGCTCACAGCCTGCATGACGGCGTCCTTGTGGCCTTTCATCTTTCTCCTGTACGCGCTGAATTTTTCCAGAGTGGATCGGGCGTTCTCCTCCTCGTCCTGCAAGAGCATGTGCAGCTTGACGTTCTCCTTGTTGATGCAGGCACAGCGGTCCTGCAGCAGCGCTCTCCGCCTCTCCAGATGCTCCATCTCTCCTTCCAGCAGGTGGATTTCTCTCAACTTGGACCTCAGCTGCTGCTCCGCATGTGGACTTTTCTTTTCAATGTCAGCCAGAGCCGCCTTCAATGGAAATGCACTGACTCAGAATAGCATATTCAACATTTTCTCCGACAAATGATGACGCGCACCTGCAGGGATTTCAGAGTGTTCTGTTTCTCTCTCAGGGTCTCGGTCTGGGTGTAGCTGTGCTGGCTGACCTCCTCTACCGCCTTAGTTAATGAAAACTCGCGGGATTCCCGGGAGCCTGAACGCATCACAATAAAAACACTTAACCTTTTTAAAAAACATTACACTTTTAAAAACATTAAAAACCAGTTCGCTCTTTCTGTTCCAGCTGGAATAGAAATGGAAACGCTTCAGACATGAATATGTTCCATTTAGATTTAAGGTGAAACATTATGTGTCCAATACAGCCAGACAGGAAGAGTTTGAGTTTGTACCAAAAATTTGAACTGAAATTTACTTGTATCTGTATTGCCTGTTAGCATGTTAGCCGTGAAGCTAATATGCTAGTCGGCTAAGAAATATTAGACTAATATTTAAACCTTCTTGATAATATATATATATTTATATATATTGCAGTATCATTTCCTAACCCTTGTTATCCGTGAATTCCGACATTTTGTTGCTAACACTTAGCCCTACGACGCCTTTTCACTTATTTATCACAGCTTTATGTAACCGATGAAAAATATAGGACACAGATAAGTTGCTAATATAACCCTAAGATCAAACGACATTTCCCAGAAGTCTTTATTGCTCGAATTCCGGTTCCTTCCGGTGTGCGCTTGCGTCATCAGAGCGCGCCAGAAACAACATTTCTTCCTCACCGGCTCCCAAGAATGATTTTCCCCCGCTGGTTCGGGCTGTGCTGTCACTGCAGCCGTGTAGTTTCACGCCGTGGGTTTCCGTGGGGGACCCTGAAGGGCCACGGCAGGCTAAGACATGCTAACTTTACGGAGGCACAGCTCCGAGGGACCAATGCGGTCCCCAAACGCCTCTCGCATTGTGACATAGGGGATTTGTACAACAACAACTCAGTTCAGAGGTATCTGCAGAAAGTGGTGGAGGAACACAGAGACGTCAGCCGGAAGTTACAACACGATCGCCTCAGTGATGCAGACAGGAAAGCGCTGCTGAAGAAGCACACAGAGCTGCTGCCTGTTGCTGGTCTGTTTGGAAGCATTGAACAAGCCCAGAGAGACTTGGAAGAAGTCCTTTCGCTTCTGCACAGTGAGTAGTGACTGAAACCTTTCGTATTCCTAACCTCAGGGTGGGTTATTCGTGTCCTAGGCTCATTTTGAACCTGTGAATCCTCAGCTGGCACTAAAGATGAAGATCAAAACCTGATCCAGCTGCTCAGAGAGGAGGAGGCGCAGATCTGCGCCAACATTCTGACCTTGAGGAAACACGTGAGTCCTGTGCAAACATCTACAGAGCTTTAATGTCACTGATCACGCTTTTCAAGGTCAGTGAACCCTTGAAAAGCGTTACCGGCATATTGTGCTTTCTGAAGATGGTAGCTCAGAATGGATCCTTGCGGTACGCCAGTAAGGGCCACAGAGGCATCGAGCAGAAGAAACGTCAGTTGAAACTCAAATACGATGTAAAGCTGTACAATTTGACCCCAACCAGCTCTTCCTCTGTTTCCTCTCCAGTTAATCAAAGCTCTTGTACCCGTTGACCCTCTCGATCCAAGCGACGTCGTGCTGGAGATCGTCTCCGGTCGAACCACAGGAGGTAGGAAAGAAAGCGGGACTATTTTCCCCGGCTTTCAAGCGTCAAGATTCTGGTTCCTTCATTTAATTTTCCCACATTTTCTTTGCCGGCAACGAGGAAGATCCCTCACCACAGCAATATTTAAAAATCCACGAATAAAAAAAGTGAAAATCGGTTCTCAAAAGATGATTCTCGGCTCTGTTTCAGGTGACATCTGCCAGCAGTTCACCAGGGAAATGTTTGACATGTACCGAGGCTTTGCTTCTTACAAGAACTGGGACTTTGAGGTTCTGAACTACTCGCCTGCAGAATACGGTACGGTTACCCAACCGAAAGAGTTTAATAGTAGCGCCGATTAGATTTTCTTAACAGCTCAGTAAAAAGAGCAATCCAAACGTTGCTTAATGAGGCTTGAAAATTAACGAAAATTGCTTGATCATAGCCAATCTTTACTGTGCTCAGATACACAGAGCAATGACGGTTAGCTGTCTCCAGGTGGACTGCACCATGCGGCGGTCAGGATAGCCGGGGACAACGTGTACATGCACCTGAAACACGAAGGAGGAACGCACCGGGTTCAGAGGATCCCTGAGGTGGGCCTCTCGTCCAGGATGCAGCGGATCCACACCGGAACCATGTCAGTCATCATCCTGCCGCAGCCAGTTGAGGTACACCCCGAACTTTCACCTCGTTTCTCTCTCCGACGCTAACCTCCAGTCTCTCTGCAGGTGGACGTCCACATCGACCCAAAGGATCTGCGGATCGACACGTTCAGATCACGAGGCCCCGGCGGCCAGGGCGTCAACACGACGGACAGCGCCGTGCGGATAGTTCACCTTCCTACAGGTCCGGTCTGTCGAGAGATCTTCCTGAAGTTCCTCAGGATCCGTTCCGAGAACATAAACATGTCGGTCCGAACAGGAATGGCGTCTGAGTGCCAGCAGACGCGCTCGCAGCTGCAGAACAGAGACACGGCCATGCGCATGCTGAGGGCCAGACTCTGCCAGAGCGTGATGGGCAAGGAGACCGAGCAAAGGCACACGGCGCGAAAGCAGCAGGTTAGTCCCTCCATTTTCAAGCTCACTCAAAGTTCACACAAAATCTACAGATTCCTGCATTTTTTTTCCTGACTTTTTACTGCAATTTTTGCCTCAAAATTGGCCACAAACATTGCTGCTGCCTCAGCCTTACTCGATGTCAGGTTACAGCGATGAATAGAAAGTCACAGTTAACCTCATGAGTAGCACAAAAACCATAAAAGGTTCTTAAAAAATGTCTAAATTAGCGCCACAAACACTGTGATTTTGGTTGCTAAATACAATCGCAAAGTCCTGAATGGATCGTTGTGAAAAGATGTTGAATATGATTTAATTTTAAGAAACTGAATGCTGAAAACAAGCAGCTATTTGTTGATATTTTAACATTTTATCAGTACATCCTGGCCCAAAACGGAAATAAGTTTGACACCCTGCTCTAAAAGGTTGAAGGAGTCTCTCCATTGGATTCTTTCAAAATTCGAAGGTGCACGTACATTTTGTTTGCTGGAGTGGGAGAAGGATTCCACTGTGGCACCCGAATAAAATACCTGGAAGCTCCAGGGCTAGCCAAAGCTCAGCTTTTCCTCTGTTATCAAGGTGGGCACACGCAGCCAGGCAGAGAGGATTCGCACCTACAACTTCAGCCAGGATCGAGTCACCGACCACCGGACAGGATACACCACCAGAGACATTAAGGTCAGATCAGAAGCAACTGTTAATATGCATCCATGTCTGCCTGTAAAACTGATTTGATCACGACGATCTAAATGGATCTCTACGCTCGCAGATACTCGAGTTGTCTTGACCTGGTTTGTTGATCTCCAACGAGTCCAGTGAGAAGTCCACCTGTTGAGCCTCTCGTGTGTTTTGTTTTCAGGAGTTCATGAGAGGAGGGGAGGAGCTGGAGGAGCTGATCTCAGACCTGCTGGAGCATTCTGAGCAGGAGGCTCTGCTGGAGGCGGCGGAGACCGGCAGCTCTGTGACCGGACAGGCGGACGGACGGACAGACAAGTAGGGAAGCCGTCAGTGAAATTCCAGATCCAGTGGGAACTTCTCCCCATCACATCTGGACATCAGGACGCACGTCTCCATGCTGCTGCGCCTGTTTAGTTTTTGGTAATAAAGCTGAACCGAATGCGTTTCTGGTCATCTGCCAGTCGGGGTGTGGTCAAAACACCTATCAGCTCCACACACACACTCTCCCCACGTCAAACCCTGTGTGCGTGTGCGTGTGTGTGTGTGTGTGTGTGCCAAGAGGCCAGCAGCCCCGCTGGGCCTGGAGTGAGTATCATTCCCCTCTAATTGCGCGGAAATGATCATGTTGGATTGTCTCCATGTAATAAGATCCCAAACTATCAGAACCTGTCTTCAAAATCATCACTTCATTGCATAAAAAATACATTTTTAATTTGGCCAAATCCTGCT
Source organism: Poeciliopsis turrubarensis (assembly GCA_010277015.1). Classification (NCBI taxonomy): domain Eukaryota; kingdom Metazoa; phylum Chordata; class Actinopteri; order Cyprinodontiformes; family Poeciliidae; genus Poeciliopsis; species Poeciliopsis turrubarensis. Next base: position 1,585,317 of record VMRN01000082.1, on the reverse strand, counting down.
TATCATACATTCGGAAAAAATAAAAAAAAACCTCCAAAAGTTCATGTCAATCCATTGACACTTTCCTAGAAACTTTTCCTTCCAGGAAAGTCTCCGTCTGAAGCTCCTGTTGGAATCAGTCGTCGTCGTCCCTCTGCCGGAGGTTCCTGTTCTTCCCGTTTTGGGTCTTGTTCCTCCGGAACGAGGCGGGTCCGCCCTCCTCTCCCAGAGAGGTGATGACGCGTTCCTTGAACTTGGGTTTGGGTTCCGACGGGAGTTCTGCCGGAGGGGGGCCGGCCGCGCTCTCCTCCACCTGGGGCAGCTGTAAATCCACTTTAGCGCTGGGAAGCAGACAGGAAAACGTCAGCTGATTACCTGTGGTCCACTTCATTCCAGGTGTCGGGTTGGGAATACTTACTATGGATCCTGCTTCTGCCGGACCCGTTCCCAGGCTCCGTACGGATTGACTGTTCTGGGCCTTTTTACTGGCGTTTTTTCCACCGTCGCCACCTCTGCTACCGTCTCTGGTTTGGGCGCCTCTTCCTCTGGTTTTGTCTCTTTCGTTTCCTCTGCCAGAGCATCTTCCGACACTTTATCCTCACCTTCTTTTTCCGAGGGTTCAGCCTCCGTTTTTCTTTTCTGAAAACAAAAAAAATGAACTCTTGGGTCTCGCTTTTTGAAATTCGCCGGAGCGTCGCTTCTAATTTTAATCTCACCCTGAAGTTGATTTTGGGGATTTTGGGCTCCGGATCCACTTCTCCCACCGCCTGCGGCTCCAGCGCCGACCCGTCGGACTCTGAGCGCTCCTCCTCCGCAGGCGCCGTCTCCGGCTGGGAAGCGGGGTCCTCGCCTGCGCTCTCCTCTTCCTCCTGCTGGGTCTCCGGTTCCGCGGTGGGAGGGAAGTCCGCCGGCTTCTCCCAGCTGGACTCTTTAAGAGGAGTCAAAACGAAACCGACACGGTTGAGTGATAATAGTTAACTAAAACTAATGAAGTAATGAAAACTAATGGAGAAAACTTCTTGTAAACTGAAATCAATAAAAATGGCAAAACTTTCATTTTGAACTCATGACTAATAGGAGCCAGCCTGAGCCCGGTCTGTAAAGACAGACCGGGCTCAGGCAGGGACGCCTCACCTCCTGTGTTTGTGTTGTAGAAGTAGGTGTAGCCATCTGGACTCACAGCCTCCATCCAGGGAGAACCCGAAGAACTCTGAGAGGAAGCGGGATCAGAACGTACCTCCGACTGCTGGGTCTCAGCAGAAGCTGAACTTCCTCCCTGGAAACCTTCAGGTTTTTCCCACTGGGACACTGCAGAACAGGAGAAACAAGCTGGAAATGGTTCTGGGTTCCAGCAGGAGGTTCCTATTGCATCAGCCTGCCTCACCTCCTGTCACGGTGTTATAGTAGTAGGTCTGTCCCTCATCGCTCTGGCCTTCCACCCAAACCTGCGTCTCACTCGGTCCCTCTCTGGACTTCCTGCTCGCCTTCCATCCCTTCTTCTTCTTCTGCTGCTGCGGCTGCTGCTGCTTTTTGGGCAGACTTCCCACCAGAGGTACAGGCTGATATTGAGAGGCTGCTCGAACCGGAGAACTCGAGCCTACAAAATATACTCAATTAAAATCCAAATAAAAACCAAAAGAGACACTTCATAAAATGTTGATGAATCACCATCTGATCCCCGCTGCATCCTCTTCAGATCTTCCTCGTACGCCTTCAGCGCTGCCTCCTCCATCGCCGCAAACTCCTTGGACATCCGCTCCTCCTTCTTCGCCTTTTCAACGCTCTTTTTCTTAATCTGCACAGAAGAAGGGCGGAGACAGATGAGCGGCTGCTGCTGGTCGGCCAATAGCTGGACAGTGTCAGTCGTGAGGCGGGTCCCTGGAGCTTATCTGTACTGCCAGTCCTGAGAATGATGCCAAATGAGGCATGTTTATTTAGGTTCATTCAAGCTCTAAACAGCAATATAGAAACAACATATTTTCTTCATTGTTTTCAGGGAATATACTGAGGAGTTTATTTCTTTTATCAGTGACAATCGAAGGTGCTGTGTGTGTCTTCTGGAGTTTCTGAGCTAAATCTAGAACTGCTTCTGCTGCAGTTTTCTTCCTGTTTTCCCTCTACCTGGATTCTGTATGACAATACAAGTTTAGTATGTTTGACAGGAAAATAAACTTTTATAACATGAGCAAAGCAACTCCAAAATCAATATTCTCACCTCTGAAATTTTAGCAGCCACATTTTCTTTGTGATTCTTCCCCCTTTCATGGAACTCGATGCTCTGCAGATCAAACATTAGAAGTAGTAGCATTACCTCCATGTAGGGATAACGAGGTTTGTTTCTGTCATACTCACAGGTTTGTTGTCAGCAATCCAGCACTTGCAGTACTGGCAGAATTTCCTCGGTTGTGATTTCCAATAATCCGCCCTGGAAATTCACAAAATGATTGCATTAAAGAAGACGTCGTTTAGCTTTAGCCTTCGTTGCTAACGTAAAACACAATGCTGAATATTTAACCGGTCTGACAGGTAGAAACTCAGGAGAGTATTTCTTTACGTACATGTTAGTTCTGCGTGGTCTAAGTAAAAATAAATTGGTCAAAACGGGATGAATATGAAGACAACTGCCTTCCACATTTCAACAGCCACAACACTGTCCTTTAATGATTGCGTCATCATGCGTCGTCGAACCAAACAGCGTCCAAGTAAGAATACAATGTATAAAGTTTAAATATTTGTTTAAGACTGAATAAACACAAAAGGTACTTACAAAAGGCACTTTAAAAAAGGAAATAAGTGTTTCTTGTAGCATAAGTAGGTTGTTAACGTTTGACGCGTTTGTTTGACATCAGGGAACATCATCAGTGGAATATTTCCCCCTGGTGGAGTATATGAAAACAACTACACGGCTACCGTTGCGGTGTAGTCGAGTCCCATATGGTCTAGCGGTTAGGATTCCTGGTTTTCACCCAGGCGGCCCGGGTTCGACTCCCGGTATGGGAACGCAAAGTTTTTTACAGAATGTTGTCTTTTTCAGCAATATTCTTCAGGACGCACTTTCGTGCATTTACACATATTGTAGTTTAAGGCATTACTTTCGAAGTAAATCCATCTCTATAATGACTCGCTGAAGAATCTTCACTAATAAAAGTTGCATTTAATTTCCCTTTGATAACATCAACGTATTCCACATAGCTTAAAATTTCACTTTGTGAACTGAAACAACTGAATAACTGAAAAAACGCACTATGATAAAGTTAAATTATCATACACAACGAAAACATTTTATCGGTTTTAATGATACTCCTAAAAACCTCACAACATATAAAAAAAAGCGAAATTTAAAAAAAAATCTTTGCGTGTATTTTTTTTTTTTTTTTTTTCGTAAACGACGCCATGGTTACGTCTTTTTTGAGAGCGACTGAAACCGTCACGTCATAAGCTCGCGGCAGACCGCGCGCTGTCACGCCCCATCTTCATACTGCAACAACTGTCCCGCACCGGCGCTGATAATCGGGTTTTCGGCTCCCGGGACGGCCCAAGAACAGCTCCACGGTGGCTACCTCAAACCAGATAAACCTGGGCCCGCTGGTTGGTGCCATCGACCAGGGAACGAGCTCCAGTCGGTTTCTGGTAAGACTGAGCTCGCGAAGGAAAACCGTTGGGGTCGCTTTTAATGTGTCACAGCTGGAAATGCCCTTGACCGGTCTAATATATTTAGCTTTCACGCTGGCTAAAGGAGGTGTGTTAAAGAGAAAATGAACGTGGCGAGCTTACTCTCTTACATGGTTTCACATAGAAAGCTGTCAGATACAGTAGTTTGTATAGGTGCCTGTCCTAAAGGCATTCCTATTATTATTATATCGCCTTTAAATGACAAAACCCCAATGTGTTAGCCGTCGTGATTTACATTGTAAGTATATAAGATCTGGATGCTATGCAGCAGGGTTGTTTTTTTCTCACACTTTTTGTTATACTTTGCTCATTTGTTATGATGCATAACCATAGCAACAAGGTGGTTTACAACAAGGAGCAGCTGATTAACATTGCTGCATAGCAGAAATGCAGCCAGAAAATCCCAAAGGAGTGGAAAAGGAGGGGTCATGGATGCAAAGAGAGAGAGGAGGAAGTTCAAATAATCCCTTTACATCAATCCTGAATTTGATGGAAGTCAAATTTAGGGTTGATGGACACAAATTTGCCATTGTGCTTTTCGGGCAACGAAAGTAAAGGGATTCTAATTCTAATCGGCAATTTGTGATTGAAGGATGTCGGATGAATTTCAACCTCTCACAAGGGCTCAACAGGAGTGTTGAGAATGCAGTGTAAAGTGTTTGATGGCTGCAGGATCATATCCCAGACTCCCTGTCTGCACAAGCGGACAGAGATTTAAAAGAGCAGCGGGAAAAGGAAAAGAGGTGCTTGTCATCCAGGACGTGTTACTGTGACGTGTCGCCTCTACTGTCTTGACATTGAACTGTCTTGACTGTGACGTTTCAGCGATGAAGTCCGACACAGGCTGTGTGGTTTCTGTTGTTTGCAAATGCCAATCATTTAAGTGCTATTTGATATCTTCCTTTTGGCAATTAAATGATTTTCATAGTAGGTACACATGAAAGCAAGCTATAAATTGCGGCATCGTTTTGTTTATTTATTTATTTATTTTCTCCATTTTCCAGGTGTTCAACTCAAAAACAGCAGAGCTGCTCAGCCATCATCAAGTGGAAATCAAGCAGCTCTTTCCGAAGGAAGGGTAAGGCCGGTCCGATCTGCGGTCCGGATGTCGCCTCGTCCAACTAATGTGTCCCGGTCATCTTCCTTCTTGTCCAGATGGGTGGAGGAGGATCCCAAAGAAATCCTGCAGTCGGTGTACGAGTGCATTGAGCGCACATGTGAAAAACTCACACAGCTCAATATCGACGTGTCAAAAATTAAAGGTACAACAATTATATATAATGACCGAATATCAGGACCAGGCTAAGAAAAAAGAAAGAATTATGACAATAAAGTTGAAATATTACTATAATAAAGTTCCAGTGAGAATAAACTGACAATAAAGCCTTGCAATGAAAGACAATGTACTTTCTTTCTACTTTACATACATGAGCATTTAGTGAAAAATGTAAACGAGAACATAGAACAGTTAATCGGAAGTCGTTTATTAATCTGGGTCGCAAAGCTAAAAGCAAATTTTTAAAGTTTATAATACTTTCCAAGCCGAATGTGTTTGACATTTTCTCATGTGCTATTACTGTCTTTAATTTGCTGCAGCTGTTGGAGTGACGAACCAGAGAGAGACCACGGTAGTATGGGACAAGCTGACCGGGGAGCCTCTCTACAACGCCATTGGTACCGATCTCTATGGCAACCGTTTTGTTTAATATTCATAATCACAATGGCATAATCACCTTCTTGCTCAGATGAAATAGGTTTCGATTATTGGTGTGTTTCCATGGAAATTCTTTAACATTGTTCATCTAGCAGCATACAAAATTCATGCTAATAATTTGTAGCTGCATGTTGCTCCAAGTAGCTGAGATTAACGAGTTGATCAGATGTTTTTGTGCTCCTGTTTAGTATGGCTGGACCTGCGAACTCAGTCAACGGTTGAGCATCTCATAGACAAAACACCAGGAAGGGACAAAAACCATTTACGAGTGAGACTGAGACTTGACTTCTTTCCCTGTAATTCATTGTTTTGGTTTGTTTCGGTGCGCATCTAACGGGGATTTTGTCTTCCTGCAGCATAAAACGGGCCTCCCGCTCAGCACCTACTTCAGCGCAGTGAAGCTTCGCTGGCTGTTGGACAATGTAGAGGAGGTTCAAAAGGCCGTGGCGTCTCGCCGCGCCATGTTCGGCACCGTGGACTCCTGGCTTATTTGGGTCCTCACAGATTTCCTGCATCACCTCTTTTGTCGAGATCGGTGGAAATTGTAAAACGATGTTGAAAGCTTTCAAATGTCTTCCTAACAGTGTTTGACAGGGGGGAAGACGGACGGGATCCACTGCACGGATGTGACCAACGCCAGCAGAACCATGCTGTTTAACATTCACACAATGGCCTGGGACGCAGAACTTTGCAAGTACGGCTCCTACACTTGATTTTTATTTTATCATGTTTATTCTGTGTACATTTATGGGTTTCTTTTAAAAAGCTTCTATTATTATTACCCAAACTATTATTTTTACCCAAATCCTAATCCTAATCCAATAGAGTACTTCAGAGCACAGAACGTTCTCCTAATTATTTCTTTCCTTGGTTTACTTTTTTAGATATTTTGGTGTTCCTATGCACATCTTGCCAAAAGTGAGGAGCTCATCGGAAATATACGGCCTGCTGGTAAGAAGACGCAGACTCTTTCTTTGTGCAGCTCAATTCTACAAACGAAACTACTAATATTACTGATTCTGAAGGTTTTATGTTTTAGTTTTAAATAAGAAATGTTTTTCAGGTAGTTTTTGAAGTGCATGAAGGTTTGACTGATCAATTCTTCTAGGCATCTTTTGTGCAATTATCTCTGTTTTTCTCACTGTTAGAAAATAAGCTCTTGCTGGGTAAGTGATAACTCATCCTCACTCTTTTACTCACCATGTAACCCATTTGGCTTTTCCGTTGCCGGCAAATAAATCCACCATTCCAAAACTCCAAAACGTGGAGGAAAGGTCTGCACCTCAAAGACTTAGTGTTTCCAAACGGTATTAAACTTTCCGAAGACCCAAAATCAGTTTTGTCACTTTAATTTTAATGTTATTTAATGAACTTATGTGCAAATATTTGTTTGATAGTTCACTGATGCAGTACTTATTAATAGAAATATTTTAGTATTTTACATAAATGTTTTAGATGGAAAATATTTAAAAAATGTACGATTAATTGAAATATTCCATATTAATATTTGACTTAAACATGTAAGATATTAAAGTCCGATTTTGCTGAATAAATCTTAAATCTTTAGGGAACCAACTAAATTGAATAAACATTCTTTCATCTTGACGATTCGTATTTGCCGAACCTAGACTCTTACTATGAGACTAACCCTGGATCCGTTTTCGCTGTTGGGAATGTTTGGGATGGTGGCTGTCGCTGTTGACTGCTCTGCTGGTCGTCCTTCACACACCGCTCCTTCATCTCTTCACAGTTTTCCTTTCACGTTGTGCAAACCTCTAATCCTATTGTGCATGTGGGAGTGAAGACTTTATTTCCCAAAGATTCACCCTTCTCTCTGCCGGTAGAAGTCGGCTGCTTTCCTGTTATTTGACTTCGTTTAGTCAAATAACAAGTGATTTATTTTCCTACGCCTGAGCTTGTTTGTTCACCATGTTTAGACTTGTTATGACGTTTAAGATGTGTTGACTTTTTTTTTTTCCATTTCATTTCAACTGGTGAAACTATTAAGTTGAGAGGATCGGGTCAATAAGACCGGGACCAAATGCTGGATTTGAGTTGAAGTTTCAAATTCAGACACAGTTTGTGCACATTTCAGTTCTACCTCCGAAATTAATCGGAGACGAAACTCAGATTTAAGTGAAAATGGATTTCAATTTTGATTGCAAATGAAGAGCTGGATCGGAATCTTATGGATTTGGTTTTTTTCCGTGACAGAAAGCCGGGGCCCTGACAGGCGTTCCCATCTCCGGGGTAAGTCTGTCATTTTTTATTTTTTTTTTAATTCAAGATATTTGTGCATACCTGCAATTATTTAAACTGCAATGTTTCTTTTGAACCAGTGTCTTGGTGACCAGTCAGCTGCTCTTGTAGGTCAGATGTGTTTTCAAGACGGAAGTGTCAAAAACACGTATGGGTTTTTCCAGTGCATTTTTTTATTTACTTATTTTTAAACCGTCCTGCCATTAGAAATCCAGCAACACTTTACCTCTGTTATTCCTTCAGGTATGGAACCGGATGTTTTCTCCTGCGAAACACTGGAACAAGGGTAATTTAGTTTTTATTTCACACAACTCCCCCGCCCCCCCCAAAAAAAAAAAAAAAAATAAAACTGCAGTGACGTGATGCGTGTCCACTTGCAGCCCGTCATGTCCAATAACGGTCTGCTGACGACGGTCGCTTACAAAATGGGCAGGGACAAACCCACCTATTACGCTCTGGAGGTACGGTAACATTTCTGAACTATTGTCATGTTTGATGCGTGCAATTTAGTGACAGAAATCACACTTCCGGTATTAATGGGGTCAGAAAGAAGCATATTAAATGTTAGAATCTCACAGGCATACACAAAGTTACCTAAAAAAGAAGTAATAAGTCATCATTGTCATTTTTATTATTATCGCAATAATAGCACAAAAATATCGTGATATCGCAATAGTACCACAAAATATCGTGATATCGCAGTAGTACAACAAAATATCGTGATATCGCAATAGTACAACAAAATATCGTGATATCGCAATAGTACAACAAAATATCGTGATATCGCAATAGTACAACAAAATATCGTGATATCGCAACATAAATTAATCTATTTTAAAACCTTAAAATAGCAATAAAATTGTGGTTATTTTGAAATATGGGACATTTTTTTTGAGTTGAACCTCTTCGAGTCGTGAACTTGTCACCGAGCCTTTCTGCTCGTTGTCTTCTGCCGTCTCGTTGCCCAGGGATCTGTGGCCATCGCTGGAGCCATGGTTCGCTGGCTGCGGGACAACCTTGGCATCATCAAGACATCCGATGAGCTCGGTACTTTCCTCCCTCAATCGGCTGCAACTTTTTTTTTTTTTTTTTTTTTTTTTAACATTGTTGCGTCGCTTTAGATGTATAGTTTTGCTGTCCGCTTTCATGTCCTCATGTCTGCAGAGACGTTGGCCGGATCGGTCGGCACCTCCTACGGTTGTTATTTTGTTCCTGCGTTTTCCGGGCTCTACGCTCCGTACTGGGAGCCCAGCGCCAGAGGGTACGAGCAAAAACCTTGTTCACGGCGCAGCGCCACAAAGCGGCATCATTATGACTTGAGACGTTCACTCCTCAGGATCATCTGCGGGTTGACTCAGTTCACCAACAAGAACCACTTGTCTTTCGCCGCGCTGGAAGCCGTCTGCTTCCAAACACGAGAGGTAGAGCCCGGCTCGAAAAATCTTCTCAGAAAGCATCGGGGGAGGCAGGGGGGAAAAAAATTGTTAATAAGAGAAATGATCTGTGTCTGGACGCAGATCCTGGACGCCATGAATCAGGACAGCGGCATCCCTCTCACTCAGCTGCAGGTCGACGGAGGGATGACGACCAACAAGCTGCTGATGCAACTGCAGGCCGACATTCTCTGCATTTCTGTCGGTGAGGGAAACACAGGAGAAAATGTGATTTTCTTGTTCTTTTGTTTGTTTTTTCCGTACATGTTTGTTTGTTTTTTCCCTGTTTGGTAGAATGTGACGGTGTAGTGATTGTGTGAATGTAAACGCTCCACCTTGTGTTGCTGTGTTGCTGGCAGTGAAGCCGTCCATGCCGGAGACCACGGCTCTGGGGGCGGCCATGGCAGCGGGCGCGGCCGAGGGCGTGAAGGTGTGGAGCCTGGAGCCGGAGGACCTGAGTGCCGTCACGTCGGAACGGTTCGAACCCCAGATCAAACTGGAAGGTAAAAATAAAATAAAAAAATAAAAATAAAAACATCCCCGTCAGACGAATCCTACGCGGTCGGTTTGACGCGCCTGTGATTGCAGAGAGCGAGTTTCGCTACGCGAGGTGGAAACAAGCCGTGAAGAGATCCATGAACTGGGAGACCACGCATAATGTGGAGTCTGAGAGCCGTGAGTACAAATAAATGTATGTTTTCAGCCGATAATTCGTGGAGCTTTTGCCACACCAAATGTCCCTCCCCTGTATTTCCAAATAATCTTGCTTGGATCATCATTTCCAGATCTGGTCTTGCTGGTCCTGCGTTATTAATACGCCTCTGCATAAGCTGAAGATAAGCTGTTGAGCTCATTTATTCCTTCATTCCAGCTGTCAGAAACACGCAGGACGGCTTGTGGAAGCTGACCTGAGCCAATATGCGTTTATTAGCCAACAGAAAAGCACTTAGTCGACTCATGAAACGTTTCACCGGGCTCACGTCTTAGAGAATAATACTTCCTAACGATTCCGTTTTGGCCTCAGATCAAAATCATCACACGAAACCAGGCAGGAGCGACTCCGACCTTAACTCCGGGTCCCTTCAAAGACCTTTAGTTCTTGTTTTGAGGAAGATTTGAAGTTGTTCTATATAACTCTGCCACTCCGAGGAACAAACTGTTCCAATAAGTCAGGATGTAAATGTGTGATTGCAGCTGTTGGCTAACGTTCTCCCTGTTCTCTGGCAGAGGGAGTGAGTATCTTCAGCAGTATCCCGCTAGGATTCTACATCATTGGCAGCATGCTGATGCTGGTTGGGGCAAAATACCTCGCAGGTCAGTCAATCTTGTCGGCGCAAACGCAACTTTTAAAGATCTCAAAACGATCGACCTGATGCTAAACATCAGCTTGAAAGTGTCACTTTCGAGGATTCGTTCGGGGGGGAAAAAAAGATGTCAATCATTTGTCAACGTCTCATTTTTTTTTTTTTTTTTTTCCCACCCGAGATAATGCTTAATCACCTAACAACGCCCGAGCTGAAACACGATCCCCTGTTGACTCCGAAACCTGTTCTGTCGTGTCTCAACCTGATTTCAGGTCGCCTGTAGTCCCGGAGGAGGCGCGCCACGGAAACCAACGCCCAGCTCCTCCTTTTTGCACTCTTTGCTCCCAAGCCATTCCAGGAGAATAAAGAATCCAGACCGCTCTGAGCACACAACAATTTTTTTTATTCTACTTTGTATATCTCTAGCAGATTAGACCACATTGGCATGAAGAAGACTAATTTAGCAAGGGTTTTTTTTTTTTTTTGTTTTTTTTTTACAATGTAGATATGAATTTTAGACTTATTTATTGTGGGAACTAACTAAAATTAATATTCTTGAAGTATGGATTATCATGTCGCTGTTCTGGACGTTTTGTGTTCTGCTGTTCTGGGGGCTCACTAGTGATTTTTTTAAATTTTATTTTATTTTATTTTTTTTAGAGCACTTTAAATAATTCTTTAGTCTGGTACGAGCAGCGTGTCAACACGCTCAAATGTGTGCAGCAACAAGGGAAGGGAGCTTTTGGATAAACTTGAGGCTTGAAGCTCCGCGGGGGGCCAGGAGGGGGAGAAAAAAAAAAAAAAAAAAAAAAAAAAGAAGCCAAACCGTTGCATAAAATCTCGCAGCTGAAATGTTTCGCAGGTCTGAAAACCTTCAGGTCGGACGCTGCGAGGACGCGCGACACGCAAACCCTGCCCACACATCGGAGCCGTAGTCGTTTGAATAAAAGCCCACGCTCGAGGGAATATTTCACTGTAAAAACCTGGACTTCCTTTCCCTTCGGTTCAGGTGTGAGGAGTTGAACTTGTCAGTATTCACGTCGGCCATCGGACTTTACGACGGGCCAGTGCTTCTTCCGCTCGGTGCCAGAACAAAGGGGTGTTTGTGTTTTTTGTTTTTGTTTGTGTGTGTGTGTGTGTTTACGTCATGTAAATTCACGCCGTAATTTATTAAAACCGTGAAGCCCTTTTAAATTGAGTCTGTTGTTGTGATATTAGGACCTGAAAGTGTTTTTTTGTTGTTGTTTTTTTTGTGTGTGTGTGACAAACAAATTCACCTTAATTTTTTTGCTGCGGTTAAAAAAAAAAAAAAACCTCAAATTAAACCATTTTCTCATTTTAGGGTTAGGCTATTCCTAACCCTAACCTTACAAAACGCAGCAGCCCACTGCTTTTAGAGGAAAAGAGAAGCAGATAAAGATCTCCATACACTGAATTGAACATTCAAAATGGGAAAGACAAGAAAACAGGTGTGTTGATATTCATAAGCTACTTGACCAAACTTACTTCTATCACAGATAGTAGAGGCAGTAAAGTATCAACTGCTGCTCAAAATAGAAACATTTGAAACAATCTCAGTTCTGTCACTAACTGTGGCTGAATTGATCCAAAAATATCAGTAAAAGGAATCGGTATTGGCATCGGATCGATACTAGAGATTTCATTTTGTATTGCGGTTTCTCAACGCCAAAAAAGATTTCATTCATTCTTTGAAATGTGTATATTTCATTGCTATTCATTTCGGGGGAAAAAAAAGAAGATGAAGGCCGTTTTGTTCAGTCCAGCTGAGCTCCACCCCGCTGCAGGAGGACCGGTTGGCTGGGAGGAGGAGTTTGTCCCAACAGCTCAATAAAACCTTTCGCTTCTCACACTGTCATGTTAGAACCAGTTGGCTGCTTGTGCTGCACTGCTGATTCAGAGGGAGACTGAGCCATACAGGTAGGTGTCTTTGCAGGCTGACAGGCCACAATTATTCATTTAGTTTAGGAACAAAATCCTTGAACCATAAAGTCATTTCATCTGTGTGCTTTCCAATGACCTTGTGTGCAAACACTTCAGCCTTTTTGCATGTAAAATGATCTCGAGCGTCTCTTTTGACGATCAGGAAATCCTTGGAGCAGTTTTTATTGGAGTGGAGTTTCATATGAGCTCATAAGTTCTGCTTTGTTTCATGTAAATGAGCGTTTTATGGATCTGCTTTAAATGCGCAGGTGAGCAACTTGATCCTTCTGCAAACCAGGAAGTCGGCCCAGGTGTGTGTGTGACAGTTGTTCCTCATTTTTAATCTCACGTTCATTGCCTCGGAGATAACATTCAGTGCCTTCCAGGTGTGGGGAAACAAGAGGAGCTGTCTTCTTCTTCTTCTTTTTTTTCCTTTTTTTTTTTTTTTTCTCAATAAAACTGCCAGCATGTTGGATCATGGAGGAAGTGCGTTGATGGCAGGTCAGGTTCTGTCAGCCTCCTTCAAATTCAGCCCCAACCCTGAAGGTGCGTTAAAACAAAATGCATAGAAGTATTTTTAATGCCTTCTGCCTTTGAATGTTCCTCTAACAATCAAATATTTTATCAACGATATTTAAGTTTTTGCAGGTAAATTGTTTTGCCTCATGTATTATGTGTGGTTTTTTTTTTTCTTTTGTCCAAATTCCCAAACTTGTAAGCGCTTACATAGCGCTTGTATAGGTTTTGCCGAATGCCCCCAACAACAGAGGTGTCCAAAATACATTCACGGCCCCGGGGCTGATTTTGGCCCCCGGGGCAGGGGTGGAAATTAGCACCTGCCACTGGCCAAATGTGGGTGAAAGTATGAAGTGGCGTGTGAATTGGAGCAAACATAAAATTTGTCCAGTTAGACACATATTAAGCACATCAAAAGACAGAGTCGACGCCATCTTGAGAAGCCTGTTTTCTTGTGTGCCAGTGTCACAGTCAAGTGATCGTTTGGTCAAATTAGCCAAAGATCCCAGTTAAGCTATAAAGGGTCAGTAATTAACTCATGTAATCATTACTCAAGCTGTTTGGGAGGAAACATTCAGTGCAGAAATTGTTGCGTATGTCGACTGTACGATTGTCATTTGAGACGTGACGTCAGCCAGTGTGATAAAAGGGAGCATTTTAATGATTAATGATAATCATGTTGAATTATAACGGTGTTTAACTGTTATACCTTGTGTATCGTTTTTTTTCAGGTTGCATGATATTTGATGCGAAACCACAAGCGTCCCTGCAGCATCTGCATAAGACGACCACCGTAAAGGAGCTGCTAATGATGAGGCGGCAGGTTAGCTGAGCTTTACTTTGGCTATGAGGAAATATTGAAGTTGCTAATGGATGAGGAAGAACTGCTGAAGGAAGTAGGAACAGATAGTTATGCAGATTTAAAGGGTGTGTTCATACTTTCTATTCCCACAGGATCGCATCTTTTATGAGTTCATGACATCTTAGGTGTGGTTTTCTTTCAGAAATGGAACTCGGAGCCGAAATGGAACTCGGAGCCGAAATTAAAGTCTCCCAAATACGAACCCTTCGGCGCAGACATGAGTCCTCAAATGGCGACCTCTCCGACGTCTCTCCACCTGAGCTCCGCCGCCTGCTTCGTCCCGGCCCTCCCGGAGAACGCCGTCATGGGGTTTCAGGAAACGCCTGTGCAGCCTGTGCAGCCTGTGCAGCCTGTGCAGCCTGTGCAGCCTGTGCAGCCTGTGCAGCCTCCCGCTCAGGAACAAGACGTCCCGGCCTCTGGAGGGAAGCTGACTCTGTTTCACTGGCAGATACAACAAGAAGCCAAGAAGGCTGAAGGTCTGTCTCCAGAGCAGCTCTGCATGCAGGACTCGGATGGCGACACGTACGTACAAATTAGCACCAAAACACATTAATAAAACCATCTCATGCTGCCATAATTCATAACCAGGAACAAGAATATGGATCTAGTCCAAGTCCTTATCAACCTGTCACTTGCGTAGAAGGGCACAGTGCTTTGAGCTTGTCTCCCGACACGCCTGAAACAAATCAAACAAGAAACGGCGACCAGATGGCATCAGTGGGCCGTGACGGCTGCCTTGTGGAACGCCAAACCTAACTTCCGTGTGGCTGGGGCCGCATTGTACAGATTCTTTAATCGAAGCATTGCAGCCAAACGGATCACAAACCGAAAGACGTTTGTCCAGATGAAATCCGAGGTTGATTTCAGGGAAGCTTCTATCATCCCGCGTCCTTTTTGATAAGCTCTCAACTGTTTCCGCTGTAGATTTCTTCACATAGCGGTGGCTCAAGGCAGGCGAGCCCTCTCCTACGTCCTCGCCGCGAAAATGGCTCGGTTCGGCTCCCTGGACGTGAAGGAACACAACGGGCAGGTAGGGCCGCCGTGGCGACTTCACCCGCCCGGGTCCACGTCACACCAAGCAGGAATGACGTTGTGTTTTCAGACGGCTCTCCAGATCGCGGCGGCCACCAACCAGCACCTGATCATCTCTGATCTCCTAAGTCACGGAGCGCAGGTCAACGTCAGGGACCTGTGGGGGCGCTCTCCCCTGCATGTGTGCGCAGAGAAAGGCCACTACCTCAGCCTGCAGGTAACACGGAGTTGAATAAACTGATGATGGCATTTCTTTTTCAAGGGAAATGGATTTCGGCTAATTGCACTTGCTGAAATGTACCGGAAGTAAACTGCGATTTTGTTGTGGCTCGACTGCGGCAGGGTGGAGCCTTCGTGCGATCGAATGAACCAGGAAATGAGAGCACAATAGACAAGAGACCTGCTTGTTTTGGCATGCAAATCTGAGCTGTTTACCTCTGACACCTGAACGCCTCACGAGAGGTTGCCGTGACAGCGAGGAATATGTGGAAAAAAACTGTTTTTAATGGAATCTTTTTTTTTTTTTTCCCTCCACCTAAATGACGAAAAGCCTTATTAGCTTCATAAATCTGACCTTCCCTGAAGGTTTTACAGCTTAGTTGGATAAACATTCAGTTCAGGTCGTGACACGATTTTGCAGGTCAAAGTTCATGTGAACAGGTCCAAGTTAATGAGCTCTGGATTGAAACGCATGTTAGGAAACCGGACACTGAGCGTTCAGGCAGGGGAAAAATATCTGTTGAGCAAATCAAAATCCCCAAACTAATCCCATCGCATTTCGATGGGATTAGTCGAGCGAAAACTGGAAGTGTCAAAAGTGTAGCGTGAGAGGGACTCGTCTTTTGTTTCCACGGCGTTCAATCAGATTTCCTGGTGAGGGTGGAACATGTTCAGGACACGTCTGTCCACAGACGACTGGGCCTATAAACGGCCTAAACAAAGCAACGTCAGATCTGTTTGCGCAACACCTGATTTAGATCTCCGAGGAAACCCGACTTGAGTGGAAAATGCAAAACCTTTTCGTTAATATCTAACTGAACTATGTGAATAAATGACCTTTGAGTGCTGATGTTGTGTGGGGGGGAAAAAAAAAAAAAAAAATCCTAATCAACTTCCTGTCCGCAGAGCATCTGCAAAACCCTGGCAGGGCGCGGCCCATCGGTCGACGTTGAAATGTTCAACTATGACGGTGAGAATCTCGAGGCGTTGCATATTTTTCTTCCGAGCTGTTCTGAAACATGACCGGATCTGTCGCGTCTCGGGAAGGTTTGACTCCGCTTCACGCCGCGGTTTTGTCTCACAACGCCGTCGTCAAGGAAGTGAGGCACCTGGAAAACCCTTGTCCATTCATGATCTCAGACCTGGCGCTCAGGAGGCGCAGGTATGTGGAGTGCGTCAGGACGTTGATGCACATGGGCGCCTCCTACGGGACAAAAGTAAGTATTGCAGATGTTGGAGGGGGTTTTTTTTGTTGTTTTTTTTTGTCACCTAAATTTTAATGTCTAACGATAAGTTGGAGGTGACGTGCCACATTGGGACTTTGACTAGGACCCATTTAGTCTTTCTTTTAAGTGATTCAGCAAAAACAGCTAAATCTGCTTTCTTTATGCCTGAAGGATCTGAAAAGTGGAAGGACTTGCCTTCACATGGCTGCCGAGGAGGCGAATATTGAGCTGCTCCACCTCTTCCTTGAACAGCCAACGTCTCTCGCTGCTGTAAATGTGAAGGTGAGCACGAAATGAAGGGACACACATTGATCTACGAGCGCCAGTCACGAAACGACGCCTTTTCTCCCTGTGTGTCAAGACGTTCAGCGGAAACTCGGCCCTGCACGTCGTCAGCTCGCTGCAGAGTTACAGAAACCAGGCGGAGGCCGTGAAGCTGCTGATGAGGAAGGGCGCCGATCCCGGGACGAGGAATTTCGAGAACGAGCTGCCGTGTCAGCTGGCGCCCGAGGGACCCGTCGGCGAAAAGGTGAACGATGAACGATTTCAGTGACGCGACGCCAACACTGTTGCAATATTCTGCCTCACAGCGACGAATGCGTGACTCGCCGTCTGTTCTCTTGTGTTTCGCAGGTGCGGCAGATCCTCAAAGGGAAGTACGGCCAAGTTTAAGTGGACCTCCAGAACACTGTCAGTCAGACAGTCAGCTTTATCTATTGGAAATTTGCCCAGAAAAGGCAGATGATTGTTGTTTCAGTGAAACACTCCCATGCGTTCGTTACTATGTAATGTGTATATATTTTTGGACCATTGATTAAAGTTCATCAATGGTGAAACTTCTGCTGGAAATCGAAAGCATATTTAGGTCTTAGCTACAGATTCATTTTGTAAGGGAATAAAGTCATATTAGTGACGAACGAAGCTTTTTTTTTTTCCTCACTAAATGACTTAATTTAAAATAGAAAAATAAATCTTAGTTTGGCCCTAATGCATAGGATTAGTGTAGGATTGTGGTGGCGGGGAGTTGAATGTGATTTGTTATTTTTAGGCTTGTGATATTGGCGGAGGTTTCATTTTATTATAAACTTTAGAATATTACCTGTACTTAACATTTATGGGTTTTGGTCAAATATGAATCATTGGATGTGGGAAATATGGTGGGTTTTATTTTGCAGTCAGTAAGTATTGATTTTGTATGTAAGGTGATGTAAAATGCAAATAAATTTTTTGTAAACTGTTTTTCTTTCCAGTTTTACCCAAAATAACAAGGCTCAAACAAAAACACTTGTTTTTAACAGTTTTTTTTTTTTTTTTTAACGTTGAAGTGACATAAAAACTCATTCGGGGAGGAGGAAGCAGTAATCACAAACTGTCCAATGATTTTTATAAGCATAATTAAATCATCACTGTCAAAAATAAATATAGAAAATGATGCTGAACAAGAGCATCTCAAAGTCTCGTCAGCCAGCAGAGCTGAAGTCATTTCTTCTTCTTGTCCTGTGTGGTGGTGAACCACTGGTCCAGCAGCTTCTTGCTGTAGTAGATCTGCCAGGCGTGCACCTGCACCGAAATGACGATGACGAGGTACATCACGGACACGGCCGAGAAGCCGAAGATGAAGCGGTACGCCTTGCCGTGCCGGTACAGCTGCTGGGCCACGGGGAACATCTCCATGCCGCCGTAGATGAGCGGCGCCACGCAGAAGAGCCCGGCGGTGATCATGGAGATCACCAGGTAGCTGATGTTGTTCCGCGGCAACGCCAGGAAGCTGAAGACGGTGGGGACGATGCTCAGAAGATAGGGGTACTCCCACTGATACGGAGAGGCGACGACCTTGTGAGACACCAGACTCAGCTGGCTTACAGTTACCTGGACACATCAGAACACAGTGAGACTCTTGTCTGCTGGGAAATGGCAACTCCAGGACTGCCCGCCCCTGCTCTGATGTTTGTTCTCACCTGAGCAGCCATCAGCACCCAGATCAACACATGGACAATGTTCAGTTTACGGATTTCGGACTTCAAGGCAACACTGAATTGGAAAAAGACAAACACATAGCTTAGAACAAACCAAGTTAAGATGTATAAAAAATGAGATCGGGGGTGGGGGGGGGGGGGGTTGAAGATACTGCTCTGACCTCATCTGGTAGTGGGAAGCAACTCGCTCCCTGTGCTGGAAGTCACTGCCATCGGTACCAGACGCCCTGGGACCCGCTCGAGAAGCCATGGTGGACCTGCAGGTAAAACAGGAAATTGATGCACAACAAACCAAACCGCTGAGCTCCTGCCTTGAGCAATTTCTGGGAAATAACACTTGGAACAAATGACTTCTTCAAATAAACTCACCTTCAAAAAGTTAATGCAGTGGAAGTTAATGCAAATGAAACTTCCAACAAGCCAAGTGAGCTTGCATTTTTAGGCAAAAAGTAGCTTATACGATTTAGAAAAATTAAACAAATCAAGTAAAAAAAGGACACATCAATCACAACGAAGGGATTTGACCTTTTATTTCTGAGCAAACCACTAAGTGTAGTATTTTCCAGTTCTCATTTCAAATGTGTAGAGTAAGCCACTTTTAGTTTAATTTACATACAGCTGTGTTAGCTGCTGTAGCTGCGTTAGCCGAGCAGCTGTTTCATTCACTTTTCGGTGTTAGCGTGCTAAGTTAGCCTGTGCGCCTTTCCCCATTTTTCTCCTGAAATATTACGTGTAACATCCTCAAAAGTGTTAAAAGGCGTTTCAGTCCAACTTTTCTCACCAACATTATTGTCACGCTAGTTCGAAATAAAGCGTCAGTGAAAGGAATTGAAGCGTCTCTTGAAGCGACCGAGTCTTTAGCTAACGCGTTAGCCACCGAAGCTCAAACGCCTTGCCACGTTTTAGCGCATATATAAATATATTATACGTTCACAGTCCACCGTTACTGGCTCTTACCTTGTTGTGCCTTGGTGTTTATATAAAGCATATATGTGTTTCAGGCGTAACAGTGAAGGTGCAGCTAACTGACCGCAAGGCTACATGGGATGTATGACGTTTCATATGCGCCTCCTATGCGGATTCAGTCAGACATAAAGGGTTCGAGTGCGCATGTTTACAAGTGTCGCAACTTCCGACATCCAAAATGCCGGAAGTGTTTACTAGTTTGACATTGTACTACTATAAAATACAACTAGAACAAAACAAATTATTGTAAATGTACAGCAAGAGGAATATTTATGCATTGGGAATAGTTTATACACTTGAAGTCTACAAAGAGAATAAATGTGTACAAACATAACAGAGCGACTCCAAAAAGCTTTATTCTTTCGCCGACTCACAGTTTAGAGACACACAAGACAATTCACATGTTGTCTTTAAGCGTACAGAAACGTACAAAGAATTTTTATTCCAAAATGACACGCATCATTTGAAGACAGGAAGAAAAACTGGCAGGTTTTGCTTGAAAAATGTGTCTTTGAATAGATTGTTTTTTTTAGCCTTCCGCATTGTTTCTGCCAAACTTTTGAAGTGAATTCATTTTCCCACTCAACAAATGAAGCAAATTCAAGTAATCAGTAGTTGGGGAAAAAAAAACAACAAATAAAAATAAAATAAATTAAAGAAGTACATAATCATCATTATGACAAGAAAAAAAAGAGTGCATGACATGTAGGAAAATTTGTCAATTTGTGGATGTAGATGCAGTTTGATGTCTTTATATAATACTGAACCAAACTATATTTTACCAGCTGGATGTGCCAAGTCATATACAAAACATACAGACAATGGAAAATACATATGTCGACAGTATAATTGTGAATAAATGAATGGCTTAATTAACATGTTATGTTCTTAATGTGCACAGAATACAGTAAAATGAATAGGTGAAAAGGTTTACAGCAAATTATGTGCATATGACAACTAATAACTCATGGTAGCATGTTGCTATCACCTCTTGCTAACATGTAAAAGTGAAACCAACGTTGATTGCACCAAAATATATTGAAATATTTTCTACTCCTGGCAACTGACACCTGGAAGCACAGAGTTTTTCCTAAATATATTCCCTTATCTTAGCCTACAAACACTGAGTCTTGACTACTTTCCCCTTTCAATGCAAGACAATTGGCCTACGACTTATTGCATCAAGTACAGTAAGTATCCAGAAAATGTGGAATGGACATACTGACCAGCATAAAGTCCTGCTGCCTGGTCTGATGGAAGCTCTACATGAACAGTGTCCCCTTTTCTCAACGGGAGCACGGCGCTTCCTGAAGCCTGATCGAGCAAACCCTTTTTGTACTCGTCGTAAGTGTACATTACCGGCTCGCTGTTCTTCATCAGCGCCACCCAAACGTTGCCTCCCTTGCAGTGGACGTGGTAAGCGAAATAATAGATTCCTGGTATGCTACATGTGAAAATACCACTTTGTGGATTGTAGTCCTGATTTCCGTTATGGAGAAGTTTGTCAAATGTGATTGGGGAACCCACTAGAGGGAATGGGTTTGTCAGTTTTGCGGTGAATGAAGGAATCTGCTGCTTGGTTCCACTAATTTCGACTCCATTGCCTGGCTTTTTGTGAGCTTGTCCATTGTAGTGGCCTGTGTGAGGGAGGAATTGAATAATGTCAGGAGATTCAGCAGGTATTCCAGGAGGGCCTGGAGGACCTGGAGGGCCAGGTTGTCCAGGAAGTCCAGAGGGACCACTGGGACCAGGGTTTCCTTGAGGACCAATTTGACCAGGGGTTCCTGGGGTCCCATTACCAGGATAACCAGGGTTACCTGTTGGTCCTGTTTCACCTTTTTGTCCTGGAGGACCAGGAGGTCCAATTGGTCCCCCTGGTCCTGTAAGTCCAGGGATCCCCTGTGGGCCTGGTTGGCCCTTGTTTCCAGACTCTCCTCCCTCTCCTCTTGGTCCTTGTAATCCTGCAGTACCAGGGGCACCGGGTAAACCTCTAGCCCCAGCTTCTCCTTTTGGCCCTATTGGCCCTTGGAATCCTCTTTGTCCAGGTTGTCCACCCTCTCCTGGCCTACCTGGCTGTCCTGAAAGACCAGCAGGTCCAGTTTCACCCTTCATTCCAGGATTTCCTCTTGGGCCAAAAGTGCCATCTTCTCCCTTCTGTCCTGGGAAGCCAAGACTACCAGGAGGCCCGGTGGGTCCTGGTGCCCCGGGTATTCCTGTCAAACCAGTTAGACCAATTACTCCAGGTTGACCTACTTGACCTTTGTCACCTTTTGGGCCTGGTTGTCCTGGAAGACCAGCATGTCCCTTGTGACCCTTAGGCCCTGGAAATCCTGTTTTACCATAACCTGGCAAGCCTGGTGGTCCAATTAAACCAGGAGGGCCTGGTTCGCCTTTTCCTCCGGAGAACCCTGGTAACCCTCTAACACCATCTTTTCCTGGTTTTCCTATTCCTGGTACGCCTGGAAGTCCTGGTTGCCCTCTTTGACCTGGTGCTCCGACTAGCCCTGCTTCTCCAGGAGGACCTGGTTTTCCTGGAAATCCTGGTTGTCCCGGGACACCATTCAGACCAGGTTTGCCATTGCCAGGGAGGCCCACTTGCCCAGGTGGACCAGGTGGCCCACCAGGTCCATTCACACCTGGAAAACCAGGCAGACCAAGTCCTTTATCGCCTTTTAGACCTTGAGGACCAGGAAACCCAGGTGGACCATTTTGGCCAGGTTCTCCTGGTTGCCCTGGCAGTCCTGGTAACCCCTGACCTCCTGATTTTGAAATTCCAGGGAGACCAGTGGGACCTGGGAGTCCTGGAGGCCCGGGAAGTCCTGTTGGCCCTTGACCACCAATTGGTCCAAGATCCCCTTTTGCTCCTGGCAACCCATGGCCTCCAGGTTTTCCAGGCAATCCTGGCATTCCAGGTTTTCCATTTCCCCTGTATCCCTGAGCACCCGGGGGACCAGGCTTTCCTGGTGATCCAGGAATCCCCTGTCCTGGAAGCCCAGGGGGGCCTTGAGGACCTGGTGGGCCCACTGGTCCAGGGGGGCCTTCAATGCCTTGAGGTCCGTCTGTGAAACCTTTCCCCCCAGGAACAGGAAGAGGACCTTTAGATCCCCTTGGGAAGGTTTGTCCTGTGAATAAGTGAAAACAGACATACATGACCATGATTTAATGATCGAATAAATAAACAAATGACTTCAATATTTTTTATCACATATTAGTAGAGCACTACAATTTATGTCATTATTTGGACTATGGGTATTTCTTGATTTTAATTGGGGGTTAGGGTAGCCATGAGATGTGTGTGAGTGGTGTGTACACACACCGATACACCAATAGAAAAATGGATGGATGAGTAAATAACTGAGGTCCCAATACCAAACCTTGTGGAACACCACACGCTACTTTACTAGGATTCTGACTATTATATTGTTAAAAACGGATAAACGAAGAAATTGTTTTGTTTATTTAGTGTAAAACATCACCTTTGCCTTTTGTCAGCGGTCTCATTTTTCCAATTTGCAAAGGCAATGGCAGTTGCGGAGCGTCTTTTCCGTACTGGGACAGTGACGGGATCCCTTTGCTGAAAGGCGAATGTGGCATCTCGTTCCCCAGGAACTGCTGCTGAGGAAAGTCATCGCTGTAATGCGGGATGGGCTGCGGCTGCGGCTGCGGCTGCGGCTGCTGCTGCTGCGGCTGCTTTGGTCCATAATACGCTGCCCCGTCAACTGTGTTCATTATGTACGGCTGGAGCAGAAAGACAACACGGCAGAAGAAACGGAGAGGTACAGCCATCATTTTCTGTGGAGAAAGAGGAAGAAAAGATAGGTCTTTTTTTTTTTTTTTTTGCTACAAATGTGGTGATATAACAGGGTTCAACTGGCTCTAAGAGGCTCAAACGTATTCCAAGAACGTCGCGTATAATTGGACTGATTCAGCAGATATGAAAAACACCACTTGTTCTGTTTGGTGATGATTTTTTTTTCAACTCATATCCCACTGATATGAGTTAAGTTTTAGTTGGCTGGTGTTTGATAATTACCCATAATAAAAATGGTTGGATTCAACCCATGTGTTTCCATCTCAGAATGGAACTCCGATAAGCATCAAATTATAAAAAACTATAACATGACGTAAACATCGTAATCACGGAGCTGAGTGATTTACGATCAGAGTGGCTGTTTTTGAACATTTAGTTTAGTCAGTCATTTCGTTTTTATATTTTCTCTTACATGATCTCAGTTAACATCAACTTTCAGTGAGTAAAATATTTTCACCTATTTCAATAAACCTAATGTCAGGACCTAGAAATGTAAACATTTTCTGTATTAAGGACATTGAGGACATTTGTGTTTGGTCAATGGTTTTCATTGCTGTGACAATGAAGCATAAATTCACGTGACTCTCCACATTGCAACTTACTTTAGCACACACTTTGGCAGAACCTGTTTAAATTCAGAAATTTTCTACTTATTATTGCTGTTGTTAATCCCTTGGAATATCCTACTATCTGACAAAAAAGTGATTTTACTTTTCAGTATCTGTGAGGTTCTTTCATCACACTTAAAAAGAAATGTACATTTGAAAAACACCACTGTGCAAAAATGGACAAAACCTTCGTGTCCAACTTCTGTGACGTTCCAATATATTACATTGAACTTGCAGCAGAGGGCGCCAAAGTCCATCTTTGGAATTGTTTTATTCATTTCTAACAGACAATGATAACTCTATTTGTTGGAATACTTAGTTATTCCAACAAATAAGGCCAGATTTATGCCATTATTTCCACAGCCACGTTCATCACAAGCTGCTTTTCTCTTCACAGTTGACTCATCAAATACAAAGTAGTTCCATCACCTGAAATTCAACGTCGATTTCCTCTCATTCCACTTTCCTTCACGTCTGTATTCAGTTTCTTTGTATTAAGAGCTTCTGGACCATATATTCAGTTCAAGAGTTTAATAAATAAAAGTCGGTAAAAAAAAAGAAGCATAAAGGCAGTTTCTCTTTTTCTCTTGGAGCACTAAGTCATAGCTACGATTTTCATCCCAGGCTTCCCCACCCCCCCCCCCAAAAAAAAAAAAAAAAAACAAAAAAAAACTTAAATCATTTGGAAAAAATTTTTTTCCTGTTAGCCCTCGAATACTGTCAAAACAGAGTATCTGATGTCTGTGGACAGCAGTTAATAGCAGCTTTGAGTTTTGCGCACTCCGGTTTGAACATTAGAGTTTATTTCTCATGACATGTTCCACTTTCTCACACAGCAGGAAGGAAACGGCATCTCAGGCGCCTCTGCATTTCTGGAGCCTTCAGTTTGACCATCAGATTTTTTTTTTTTTTTTTTTTTTTTTTTTGCAGGGTGGTTTTGCCACATTCCTCATGTTTTTTTTTTTTTTGTTTTTTTTCTGCTATTTTTCATATTTGCAACTGACTCATGAGTGGAAAAACCCTCCAAGTGGATGAATATTTTTGTTTGCAATGAAAGTGTTTTGGCCAATAACCAGATCTTATAATGTATCCTGTGCTAAAACCACAGACTCCACTGGGGAATTTAGTGCTTTTAAAACTGCAGAAATATATTTCCTCAGCTGTGTGAACACGAATCAAAACGGCTGATGCCTCAAGATGTACTAAATTTGGAGCTCGTGACTGGAGATTTTGAATGTTTTGAATGAAAAACTACAAAAAAAAAAAAACAAAAAGAAAATGTTGATTTTTGTTTTGTAGCTTTTCATGCCACAGAAGCTTCTTGAAACTGTTTTGGAGAACAAGCCGTTAAAACAAACCACACGATTTTTGCACGAAAATCTAAACGAACAAATGTTCAGAGTGTTATTATTGTGTTGGTTTAGCAGTGGCGAGATTCATTCTGGCGTTTGTGACAAAGTGACGCTGATGTTGTGTTCCTATATCAGTCCAGTTATCAAACGTTTCCATCCAGCAAGGCCCGATCGGTGTTTCCTCCAACCGTTTGGCGATAATACGAGGACCTACTTCTGCTCAACTTTGGAAACAAAACATCTGGCTATGGTTATCGAAACTGAGGGAAGGAGAAAAAAAAAAAAAAAAAAAATGAGGAAAAATGATCTTTGCGTTTTTGTTTCTCATTTGGGGAGGCGCTACGTTGCACGGATCACATCTTTTCCAATCTAATGGTAACCAAACCACAAATTCCCTGAAAAGATTTCCCACATTTTAATCTGAGGGCATCAGCAATGCAGCCTGACGGTGTGAGCGAAGCTCTGCAGACCAGCGGTAATTGGCGTCTGACGGCGACGGCCGTGTGAGCCGGATCCCCTCAGGTGGACTGGTGGTTTTGGGCTTGGGGTTTTGTGTGGCGGTTCTGCACGGCAGGACGCTCCAACAAGCACTAGCTGCCGTGCATTGCGGCGCGCTGAAACCCAACTGTAGCATTTTGGTCAATCCAAAAGGCCAGCAACACTGAGCTCAACCTAAAGAACGTAACCATGGTGCTAGAAAACACCAGATTTATTCAAAATGACTTCAGAAGATGAATATGAAAATATTGTTGGCTTCGCAAGCTTTTCCACGTCAAGCATCGCTCCAGCGAAAATAAAGAATAAATCAATTTTATTGGGTACTTTCTTTAAATTTAGCTCTCCCCCCCCTATTTCAGTTTCCCCCCAAGCTTCCTGAGGGTCTGCTAGCGCCCTCTGGTGATCTCCACATTGAACAGCACGAGTTGTGGAGGGTTTCAAAGTGGCTTCTGGCGATTTAAGAGCTAGAAGGAGGCAGACCCTAAAAAGTAATGCTGAGGTCGTGAAGCGTTACCTTGAATTTGGGTGACTTTCCCTTTACATTCATGCCTCAACTCCTTCGCACGCGTCTGCGTACGTATTCAAGTTTGCATCGCCTTGAATGAAGCCTTTCGTGAGTAATTGCAGAATTCACGACCGGAAAAAAAAATTCAGTCCGTTACAAGATCCAGCGATAAAAGCTGTCACTTAAAAGCTGAAAGATGATCCTCCCTCTTCCTTCTCTCCAGGAATGAGAGTTTCTGAAAGTTATAACTCTGTCTAGTTAGGGGTTTGTTTTTTTTTTGTTTTTGGGAGAAAACGTTGCCATAAATCTGCAACTGTATGTGCAGCTGAGGTAGCGGTGAATCGAAGTGGACCTGCAGTGAAAGTGCAGCCGTGAAGTCTGCGGGTCATTTTGTCGTTTGGGGAGATATCAGGAACGATCTGCATGCCGGTGAACGGCTGTGAGGCCACGACACACAACCTCCCCGAGCTTTTGCAAATACCCCCTTGAAAGTATCGGCTTTGCTGAAGAACCAAATTCTAAGGATTCTGAACACTGTGGGCTGTTTTGGTCCACATCTCAAGATGTTAGCGGAATTGCTTGCTTGATTTGATCAGACCAGTGTTTGCATATGACATCGATTTAGACAAGTTTCATTCTTGAGAAATGGGATGCACATTCGAAACGCTGGAGTTCAAGAAAATCGACGGGTTTCTTGGGTTTGAGGGTGTTTGAGGCCAGCTTTTCGTCTGCATCCGGTCGTCGTTCCGCTGACCGTTTGGACTCGCGTGGACGGCTGCGAGCAACTAAGCAGCAGCGCTTAAAACGACGCTGGAAAGCTGGAGCTCGCGTGATGCCAGAACCCAGACTGCAGACGGCGGAATGCAACCGGCTTCGGGCAGTCCGGCGCGCCTCAGAAAACGCCGAAACGGATTCCTCCGCTGATCTGACAGGAAACCGAACAAATGTCCTTCGAGCTCCCCCCTCGCCCCTCAAAAAAAGCCAATGTTTCCTCTTGACGGTGGGGGTTTTTTCCACTTCCCAGGTGGATTCTCAGAATCAAGTCTGATGGGCAGTTGTTAAAAGACTTTTCAGTCACAACTCCAACCGGCACAAAAACATCTGATTTATGTGGGAACAAAGTCCAATTAAAGTCGGCATTGACCCAAAACCCTTTAGGTGTCTATATAGAGAGCTGAGGATGAAAAGGGATCATTAATTTTTTTTTTTTTTTTTACAGATTTGTGCTCTCTTCCAAAAAGGAAACAGAGCGATGTAAAAGGATTGAGTTTAGAGCTCTGGAACAAATGTTCTCCCCACTTAGTCTCAAAAAAAGAAAAAAAAAAAAAAAGAAAGAAAGGATGAAACCATCTTAAGAAACAAAATGTTACCAAAGTAGAAGAAAAAGTCATTATTTGTGAGTCCTAAAAAAATCGAGTTGCTTGGCAGCTACAAGAAATATAAGAGGGTTTTTTTTTTTTCCCTCCCCTTAAATATGATATTTGTTTTTGGCTGAATGAACATTTCTTACAATCCAGAGCTTTCAGGTTTTATGTTCCATTAAAAAGCTGTTAAGAAACTAATAACCCTGTACATTCTGTGAAGCTCGTTACAGTAAAGCATGTTCTCCTGCGTAAGAGCGTAAAACCCAAACCTGATGTTTTAACAGCGAAGGGAAAAGAAGCAGAAACTCCACAAATCCTGCTTTATCACTTAAAAGCAAAAAAAAAAAAAGAATTTCAGCTCACAGCCGAAATTGTTTTCCTTCCAGTCTGCCTTGAAAATTCAATTCCTCTCCACGCTGCTTAAAAAAAAAAAGAAGAAGAAAAAACAAAAAAACCCGTGGACATTTTTCCAGCGGCGCTGCTGACAGATGTGCAGAGCAGCAATCCCAACATGTGAAGCCGAATCCTGTCAAGGTGCTGCACAGCACATTTGTTTTCACAAGCGCAACTCGAAAGAGTTATTCATCCCAGGTGGATCTCCGTGGATTTTCACTCCTTTTTCTCTCTCTTGCATGAAGAAATGTGTCATATGTGACATGCAAAAAAAAAACAAAGCGTTTCCTCTTTGATTCCAGAACTGCTTTTTTAAAAGTCATGAAAAATCTAAAAAAAAAAAAAAACAAACAACAACAACTTTCTTTTCTGGGAATCAAACATCCGGGCGAACGCATCCGCGAGTGGAAGCGGTGGCGGGTGACCTTACCTTCGACCCGTGGCTGCTGCAGCGGCGGCGGCGGCGGCGGCGTTGGGAGTATCGCCGGAGCTCCGAGGAGTTCGCTTTCCCTTTCCCAGCGGCTCGGGTGAAGCTCTTTGGCTTTTATCTCCGGGTGGGTGGAGCGGAACGCGCAAGCGAGACGAGAAGCGCTGGATCTGCACATGCGGGAGCGGAGTGAGGGGGGAAAACGAGACAAAACCGCCAGCGGAACGTTGTGTTTGCAGCAGGAAAGGAGAGCGAGGAGGAGGAGGAGGAGGAGGGAAAAAAAAGAAAAAAAGAAAGGGAAACCCAAGCAGCTGCACCAACTATATATCACGATGAGGAGGAAGATATCCGTTTGACTTGGACCTCTGTGCGCATTCTTCACATGCAGAGAGATTTAAAGGCAAGAGGGGGGTTTTGACTTCGGTTTGCCGGCGTTTGCTGAGGTCAAACTCAAGCTGGGAAGGGAGGCTTCTGCGGCTCCCATCATAAAACCATCCCACTCTATAAGGAACACCTGAACCGGGTCAAACGAAACAGTTTCTGAAAAAAAAAACATGATTAATAGTCCCTAAATCTGTGAATCTGTGAGACTCCTAAAAAGCCTTGAATGTCATCACAGGAGAACAGAGAAAGAAATTACCAAAAAAAGAATATGAATGCATAAAAATGCTCAATATAAATAAGGAAAATTTTGTCTTTTTTTTTTTTCTTTTTTTTTTTAAACAGAATAAAGTGCATGCATTAGTTTTTGGATGCACATGGAAACTTCAGAAAATCAGATTTCATCCCAAATTCTTTGCATCAGAGTGACGGAGCAGAGCAGCAGAGCTACCAGCAGCTGGTTCGCATTTCAACAATAATTCCTCCTTCTTTTGATTGGGTTGCTATTTTTGGTCCTCGTGCAGGAGCTGCTTTCAGAGAAAACATGTTGTTTTGGGTTTGTTTTTTTGTTTTTTCTCTCCTGGCTGATTTCATGGGATTCAAACGTTCGGTTTCAATGGAGCGAAGCTGCACAAAGCAAACGATCCAAAACTTTGACCCCCCCTATTCAGACAGAAAGTGGCATTTAGAGGTCGTTTTGCTTAAAATGCTGCAAAAAAATATTTTGGAAATGATCTCTGCTGCTATTATGTTGGATTTAATTCTGTTTTCCCAGCAGAAAACAAGCAATGGAAATGCTGACCTCATACCAGTCCACATCCTGAATCCCTGTTCATATAAGTCTGCTATTTACATTTCAGGGCCAAAAAAAACTCCGATATTCCTTTAAGTCCATGGTTTACGCCAGAATCGAACAATTTAGAAAAATAAAAAAAAAAATCACACATTGTGGCGACGTTTTGTCATCAATGCAGGTCCAGACTGCAGTTACATGATGTCATTGCACGAAACAATGCAAACAAAGTATCGGTTACAGCTGCGAGCACGCGACGAGGTCGAACTGGGATTATTATGTTCCCAGTCAAAACAGACGTCAGTCATCGCTGAGCTGCTTTCTCTCCTGACCACTCTGGGGTTTTTCTGTCCGGCTGCTAATCCTCTCGTCTTGAAGGCTGCTTTAAGTTTGGGTTTGCCAGTTGAACGTTCCTGTCAGAGTTTGGCAGAGTAGCCATAAATGGAGTGGTCATTAAAGTCAGCGAGTGTGTGAAAGGCAATGGAGGCTGACACTGAAAGTCGTTTTTGTAAAAAAAAAAAAAAAAAAAAAAAAGAGAGAGAGAAAAATATGTTTGCGACGTCGTGAATCTCTTATCCATTCATCCATCCATCCATCCATCCA
>VMRN01000082.1:1531358-1552842 GCA_010277015.1 Poeciliopsis turrubarensis | reverse complement strand
TGACTGCAGATCAAGAGGTCTCCGGTTCAACTCCGGATGCCCCCTGGTTTTTCATAGAGTGCACCTGTATGAAGAGAAGTGCTGAGTCCAATGAGACTTCTGCTAAAGCCATTTCAACATTTTCTAGCATCACCAAAGTAGTCACAGAAAATCATTGTTCATAGATTGTCTTCTTTCTCTGATTAGGCCATTTGAAATTCTTTTCGTCAGATCTGGTGACATTTATTCGACAGGCCAACAGGAAAGCATGTTTGAGATGCAATAAAATCCATCGGTCCGGGACTCAAAACTGTGAGAGTCGCATCGAGGACCAAGGCCTCCATCGATGGGTCACACTTTACTCTTCCACCATGGCTGACCCGGTTCAAATTCAACTGGAGAAATCCAACTCAATGGAAGAAAGTGCAGTCAGAGAAATGAAGAGAAATCAGAAGTAAGCAGGCAGGGCTATGCTTTTAAATTAAATAAATAAGAAATTTCTTGAAAATATTAGTGGAGCAAATACACCGTTGACTTTGGACTTGACTATGAAAATCTCCCACCCAGGGAATTGAAGAAATTCTGGCTGTACAATTGTTGAAATTGTTCTTCCTCCTCGGACCAAAAATGAAAAGGTTGCGGCTCACTGAGCTCTGCGTAAATGTAGACATGCTGGCTTCCTTTTCTTTCCTGGGATCCTCCTGGTTTCAGTGAAAACGGGTTCAGTTTTGCTCCAAAGAGAGGAAAAAGCAGCTCTGTGACGCTGCAATCGATGCAACGAAGCGCGTGAAACCCTATATGCCAAGAAAAAAAAGTCTTTGAAACACCCAGACAAATTAATATATTTACAGACATGGCTGATGGATTCTTGTAGGTCTCACAGCAGGGGGTGGTGAGACGTTACCACCACTTTATTTGAACTATTAATAAAACCGAACCACAGAAATTTTGGCCCCTTCCTTAAACATGTTTTTTGAACTCTCAAGTATTTTTGAGAAGTGATGAAAAACAGAAACGGTGCTTCTTTTCGAATCTGACACGAAGCCACGAGGAGCCGCGTCACGTCTCGCCCTTCAGCCCGTAAAAAACAGGCTCATTCGTGCAATTTGCGTGCGTCAGAAACCGAAAGCCGAGCCCAGATTCTGCTGATTGCGGGGTTAATGGGACCCACACGCAGACGGGATGCGAAGGCAAGTTCCTCCGCAGTTGAGGGAAAAAAATGCGTTCATTAACATGTGTTTACGCGCGAGCGTCCAGAAACAGCAATCTGAAGGCGGCCAGAAGTAACAAAAGCTGAAAGAGACATTCCTCTTAGAAGCAGGGTGAACTTTGTGCAGGCGGAGACAATTTGGCTTCGATATGAATGATTGAAAACTTGGCACAAAAAAAATAAAAAATAAAAATGTCTTCCTGGCTTGCGTCCGAATGCATCTTCAGGTTACCTGAAAAGAAGCAGAATTATAATTTTTTTTATTTTTTTTTCCCTTGTTTATATTCACATTTCGCCTCCAATCTGCGCTCAGAAAGTTCACCGATCTGAACTGGGCAACCTCCGGTTCGAGCATCAGGCTGTTGCTCCAAAAAACATTCAGAGGGAAAAAAAAAAAAAAAACCCAGCCAGGCCAGTCAAAACAGTGAAGCCAGACAAGATGCGCTTTTTTCAGAAGTCAGAAGACCCAAGTTGCCAGTAACTCAGGCCAAAAGAATAAAGACTTTGACTGGAAAGGGTTCCAGAGCTCACACACACACACACACACACACACACACACACACACACACACACACACACACACACACACACACACTTCACTCTGTTGTGATGTTGGTCCGAAATTGTCTTGAATTTGGAGCATCTCCATCAGCAGAGGAAAACATTTGGTTAACCGTCGAAACAAATTAGACTTCACCCGTCAGGTATGCGTGCTCTTGTTTTGAAAGGGGTAAAGACTGTTTACACAGCAGTTCCATTCCCTCTTTCAGAAAGTGAGCAAGTTGCAAGCGTGCAACCAAACCAACAAATGAGGTGTGAAGCAACCAACCCAGAATGCGAAGTTGCTGAGTCCAAGCTCAACTGGACTGCAACCGTTCTTCAAAAAATTCAGAACAAAACCAGCTGAAGACAACTGAGAAGTTGGGAACCACGTCAGAGGCTCCGTTCCAATCCCAGTTTGGGATTTTCATTACGGCTGGCATCGAACGCGGCGGCGGGATTCACACTTTGCCTCCACGCTGGGACCTGGAGCCGCTTGCATGTTCTCTGCCCGGCGACGGCAGAGCTGGCACGGTTCCCCGCGCGCCGCGGGCCTCGTCTCCTCGGGTCTCGTTCTCACTTTGCTCGGGTTTTCGTTGGCAGCCGCCGAGAGCGCCGCCGAGAGTCCAAGCAAAACAGAACAGAACCTTCACAAGGGAGGCAGGAAGCGCAAATGGACTGAAACTAAATGACTCGGTCACACGGATATTTGTCCGCTGTCTGGCGGTCCTTCGGAAAAGGAGATGAAATGATGCTGCTGCACCAAACGTCTTCCTCCAAATTATTCAGACGATGAAGCATCCTGACAGAATAAATTAAAATCATAAAATCATGATGTGCCGACAGACTCTTGCTACAGATCCCAGAAAGTTTTTCAAAGCTTTTATTTAGACAAAGAGGACAAAAATATGTTGGACAAACTCAAAATTAAAAATAAAACCCAAGATATGTAAGACCAAGAAAACAAACAATGAAGATATTTAATAACAATAATAATAATAAAAAAACTTTAATATGCATATTAAATTCAATTCAATTCAAACATGCTGGCCTGGCTTTAGCTTCTGTTAGCGATGCGTTTGGATCGTCTCAGTCCGGCCTCAGGCTGCTGGGATTTCAGCGCCGCCTTCGTCACTGGGTCTCCTCTCCCCGCTCCAGATTTCCGCTCTGACCCTTCCGATCCTGGCTGAGCCAGTTCAACGCTCTTCTCGTTGCCGGTGGGTTTCGCTCTCGACTTGCACGCCGTTCCGTCAACACGCGGTTCACCGGCCTTCCTTCGGCGCCGCCGGCGGCTTCCTTCGCCACCCGCAGCCTGATCCTCCTTCAAGTCTTCACCTTTGCTTGTCTACAGAAGAAAAATACAGAATAGGTATTTGACGGCGTTACAACTCCGCTGAGAAATGAGCAATGTGAAAGCACCGACTTCCTGCTGGAGGAGGTCTGATTTCAGGCCTGTCAATTTTCTCATCAGCTCCTGAATCTTCAGCTGAAAGTCAGAATGGTTTACCAGAGCAGATAAATGGACTGCAACAACCCAGGTAAAAGGCATTTCTCACCTCCTCATTGGCGACTTGCATTTCAAGATGGCCTCTCTCTTCAGCTTCTCTCTTGAACCTTAAACATTTCCAGGTCATTTTCAATGGGGGTCTCGCCGCAAACATTTAAAGAGGCATTTCGTTGAAGGCATTACGTTTCTGCAGCAGTTGCCTCCATCACTGCAATGACCTTCTTTTTCTGGTCAGTTAATCTTTGGATCTCCTCCATTGTGATGAGAGCCAGGAGTGACTTTGCATCCAGATGTGTGAAGTCAGAGGGCGAGCTCTCTCTCAGGACCGGTTGGGCCCAGTTGGCCAGATCGTCACTCGACGGGATCTGAAGGGGAGAACATTGGGAATTTATTCTTCAACGTGGACAAGGACCGGCTATGCTAGAGCGCCACAACTTGTCCCTCTAGTTACGGCGACGTGGGCGCAGTTTAAAAGTTATTGTCACGATTGAAACGTGTCGAATGCCTAGTTTGTGGACATTTTAGCGACATTCTTATAGGATCCGTTGCACACCGTAATCCAGAAAACCTTACCAGGCTGAGGGTGACCTGCGCCGTCGCCCTAGAGACAAGCGCAAGCTCCAACATCTTCACATCCATTTTCAGCCGGGCCCGAGTCTCTGCCAGTTCTTCCTGTGGACAGTTTCACGCTTCAAGAGAGGACAAGTCACCCGAGACAGACTTCCTCCAGAGACCAGAACTACCTGAAGCTTTTTCACATGTTCATCCTCCGCCTTTTTCTTGATGAAGTTTAGGTCATCGGGCGTGAGATGGTACCCCTTCATGCCCTTCAGCATAGTATAAGGGTTCTCTAAATTTAAACACAACGAGGCAGCGGTGAGAAGACAGGCCATTCATTCCAAGAGGCCCATCCAAGAGTCAAGTTACCTATTTTAAGACTGCGACAACCGAACACCTCAAGATCTCCACCTGCCTGTGAGGAGAGAAGAGTTGAATGGGTCACGGGTGCCGAAGTCATTGCTTGACTGCAGGGCAAGCGACGCACCTCCGCGTTGCTGTTCGGCATCACCGGTTCCGCATCCTCAAAATCCAAATGTTTCTTTACACTCGTCATGGGAGGAGTGCGGGGCAGCTGACGACCTGACGGGATGTGATTTGCGCTGCGTAGCGCGACTTCAAGGCGTGCCTCTTCCATGTTTTTCTGCTTCTGGGGAGGAACAAAACCAGCAGCGCCTCAACCCAACTCAAGCTCTAAGTCTTTGGATAAATAAACCAAAGGTAAAACTTCACATTTCAAACTTACTGGTTCCTCTAGTTGTTTGCTGAGAACTTCCACAGCTGACTGACTTTTTTGTCAGTCAGCCATCACCTCATGATTGCTTTCAGCTGGTTCAGAGGGGCCTGCTGTTCTCTTTTTGGCCACCAGATGGAGGCAGAGCACATTGAAAGTTTATTTAACAAAGGTAAAAACTATGGAAGTAAATATGTGTCATCAGGATTTGAATAAAAAAAAAAATGCCTCTGAAATTTGAATGATGTATATTAGTGTTTACTTTTTCAGTGTTAAAATAAATTCAGAATATATTTTTCACCTAAAAAAAAATTCAGTGTCATTATTTGTACATGGTTGTAATTTTCATATGTTAAAAAAAAAAAAAATTCACATTCCTATTTCAAAGTGATCAAAGTTTCAGTATACATATTTTTCCAGTTGAATAATATTGGGAATAACATTGTAATAGTCGATTTTAGACGCTCAAATTTCAAATGGAGACGGAAAAAGAAACAACAAAAATCCCATCAAGCCGAGTCAAATTCGACATTTCTAAAACATGAAACCAGACAAGCGCTGAAAAACATAAAGAGGTGAGACTGCTCACAGAGGTTTAGCTTTTATTTAGTTAGAAATGTGTTTAATATGACACAGGAAATACAGAATACCTTCACCCTCTAAAAGCACAAACCGAAAATCTACCTAATGTGTATTTGTTAAGGATTTATTTGCGTTCCAGCATCTTTCTCTGCCTGATTCTATCAGCTTAAAGTGGTTCATCAGGGTATTTTGCTGCAGGCAGTATCTTCAGTGGAGACGCGTTCTTGGTGCAAACGTAGGCGAACAGCTTCTCGGTGAAAGTGTGTTTGAAGGTGTGGAGATGACTGTCGGCGTCGAGGTCAAAAAACGAAACTGTCCCTTCCTCCCAGTCCAGCCGGACCCGGATCCTGTGCAGCTCCGTCACCGGCAGAGCCGTGCTGGGAACCGCGCGGGATGTCGCCGCGTAACTCCCGTCGCTGAGACAGATCCCCCAGAACCCGGCCTGGATCGGTCCCCTTCTGGGGACGGACTCTGACAGCACGCCCACGCCCCAGAACTCCTCGGTTCGGACCTCCACGTCCCAGCTGTGCGTCCCGGAGCTGAAGCCCTGGTGGCTGATGACGCAGTGGCGCCGCTCGAACCTCTCCGGGTTACCGGGAAGCTCCCGTCTCGGCCCGAACGCCACCGCCGTCAGATCCGCAGACACGCTCAGGTGCGGTTCGGCCGTGTTTGGGTCCAGGACCACCGGAGAGAAGGAGACCACGCGCTTCATGTTGGTCCAGATGTTGTAGCGCAGGTTGCCCAGATGCTTGGCCTCATCCACCAGCGCTCCTGGGAGAGGCTGCGGCTCATCCAGCGGGGGGCGCTGTTGGACTCTTCCCTTCGCAGCCTTGTAGTTCCGAAGCAGCAACACATCCTCAGAACATCGGAACTCTTCTTCTGCTGTCGTGACGGTTTGTGAAAGATCCTCCGTGTTCTTCCTCAGAGCCTCCATGTTCTCCTTCATCGCCTGCCTCTTCTGCTCCTCTTCCTCCCTCACAGCTCTGACCCTCTCCTCCTCTTCCTCCTGCAGGAACTGATGAAGCTCCTTAATCTGCTCTTTAATCTGCCTCTCGACTCTGTCAGCCTGGATCTTTATGTGTTCTGCAGTTTCACTGCGTTTTCCCTGAGCCCGTCTGAATCGGGTCAGTTGTTCCTTCAGGGGCTCCAGCCGGTTCCGGAGCTCGTCCCGGCGGTCCTGGGCGGCTTCCTGGACCGGCCTGAAGCCGTGGCCGCTGTGCGCCTCCGAGTCTCTGCAGACGAGACACACCGGCTCCTCGTGGTCCAGGCAGAACAGCTTGAGTGGCTCAGAGTGCAGACTGCAGAGGGCCTCCGACCCGGCCGGACCTCCCCGACCTCTGCCCA
This sequence comes from Poeciliopsis turrubarensis, assembly GCA_010277015.1. NCBI lineage: Eukaryota > Metazoa > Chordata > Actinopteri > Cyprinodontiformes > Poeciliidae > Poeciliopsis > Poeciliopsis turrubarensis. Next base: position 1,546,389 of record VMRN01000082.1, on the reverse strand, counting down.
GGAAGAAGGCGAAGCACAGGTTCTTCATCACCAGGTCGGCCGGCGGATCCCTCAGCAGCGACGCCTCCCCGCAGAGCGGACACAGCCGGGTTCCCTTCTGGGCCCAGTCCGTCTGCAGGCAGCCGCTGCAGAAGCTGTGGCTGCACCCCAGCGTCACCGGATCGCTGAAGATGCTGCAGCACAGAGTGCAGGTCAGATCCTTCTCGGACCGCAGCGGCATCTTCAGCTTTTAGCAGACAGAACAATGCCGCTGATCTTCTCTGAAAGATCCCAGCGCTCCCAGCGCTCCCAGTCCTGTGTCGGCCGTACAGTCAAAGCACCTGAAGAAAAGGCTGCGGCACCAGATAACACATTTCCAATGCAAACTCCTCATCCACACAGATAAAACTCCTCTGACCTTATATGAAGGAGCTGAACGCTCTCCCTGTTTGAGATGGAAATGTCCGGCCAGCCGCCGTCTCTTCCAGCGAAGTCCAAACTGGTTTCATAACACAGACCAAAAAATATCTCATTTTTAAAACCCCAACTCGCCAAAAAGGTTGTAATTTTAAACTAACAAAGTTTAAATAAACCTCAAATGGTTTTTTTTTCACATTTTTCTTGTTCAATATTTTTTCGAGCAGCGGCTCTACTCTGAGTCCCTCCTGGATGACCGAGCTTCTCGCCCCATCTCGAAGGGAGAGCCCAGCCACCCTATGGAGAAAACCCATTTCGGCCGCTTGTATCCGCGATCTCGTTCTTTCAGTCACAACCCAAAGCTTATGACCATAGATGAGGGTAGGAATGTAGATCGACCGGTAAATCGAGAGCTTCACTTTTTGACTCAGCTCTCTCTTCACCACGATGGACCTACAGCACCCGCTTCACGGCAGATGCTGCACCAATCCACCTATCGACCTCCCGCTCCCTTCTTCCCTCATTCGTGAACAAGATCCCGAGATACTTGAACTCCTCCACTTGGGGCAGGACATCCTCTCTGACCCGGAGAAGGCACTCTACCCTTTTCCAGCTCAGAACCATGGCCTCGGATTTGGAGGCACTGATCCTCATCCTGGCTGCGAATCATTCCAGCGAGAGCTGCAGATCACATCCCGATGACGCCAACAGGACCACATCATCCGCAAAAAGAAGAGATGTGATCCAAAGGCCACCAAAACGGATCCCCTCAACACCTCGACTGCGCCTAGAAATTCTGTCCATGAAAGTGATGAACAGAATCGGTGACAAACTCTCACCGGAAACGAGCCCGAATTATTGCTGGCAATGCGGACCAGACTCCAACACCAGTCGTACAGAGACCTGTACGACTGGTCCCTGTATCAACGGGCCCAGTACCCCATATGCCTGGAGAACCCCCACAGGGTTCCCCGAGGGACACGGTCGAACGCCTTCTCCAATCCACAAAACACATGTGGACCATTTAGGCGAACTCCCATGCACCCTCCAGGACCCTGCCGAGGTTGTAGAGCTGGGGCCAGGGGGAAAACCACAGTGCTCTTTCTGAATCCGAGGTTCAACTATCCAACGGACCCCTGAATAGATCTTGCCAGGGAGCCTTAAGAGTGTGACCCCTCTATAATTGGAGCACACCCTCCAGTCCCCCTTTTTATACAGGGAGATCACCACCGCAGTCTGCCAATCCAGGGGAACTGCCCCCGATATCCATGCGATATTGCAGAGTCACGTCAACCAACACAACCCTACAACATCCAGAGCCTTAAGAAACTCGGGGTGAATCTCATCTACCCCCGGGGCCCTGCCCCCGAGGAGCTTTTTAACCACCTTGGCGACCTCGTCCCCAAAGATTGGAGAGACCGACCCAGAGTCCCCAGACTCAGCTTCCTCAAAGGAAGGCATGTTGGTGGGATGGAGGAGGTCTTTGAAGTCCCAAGTCGAGGTCAGCAGCACACCATCCCCACTATAAACAGTGTTGGTGCTGCACTCCTTCCCCCTCCTGAGACGCCGAATTTCTCGAAGCTGTGCGGAAGTCTTTTTCCATAGCCTCTCCAAACTCCTCCCACACCCGAGGTTTTGCCTCAGCAACCACCCGAGCCGCATTTATTGTACATATTCTGAATTGAAACTTCCATACAAACCTGCAGATGGAACCGATCCGAGGGAAACAAGCTGCTGGTTGATTCTGGAAAGCCCCAAACCAATTGGTTTTTGGGGACCAATAAGCATCATTAGCATCGCTGACGCTCACAGTGGACAAACCGCACAATACGTTTCGTACCAACCTGGTCTCAACAAACGGGTGGAGGAGCGCATTGTGGTAGATGAGTTTCTTAGGTGCTGTAAATATTCCGTTCTCACGTCCGTTCATATAACGTTCTCACGTTCGTCCCCTGGTCTACCGATCTCCAGACTTCCGTCAGTCCATTTCCTCTTCTAGTATTCCCTCCCATCTTACGTTCCTTTGCTCGCCTGCTTCCCCCACCACCACCCCAAACACCCCAACTCCATGCGACATTGTCCGTATCCTCAAACCCAAGGTGAGAATTCATCTATTAAACTCACTGAAGATAAAAACATTAACTAAAAGCTGCCTCTTTATTATTAAACTGAATATAATTTCAGATCTTTGTGTAACTTTTCTTCAGGTTGACAAAGAAAGTGAGCTATTGTTATTACAGGTTAGTTTTCTAAAACTAAAGTTCTGTTTTGTTTCCGTTCATGCTGAGTAGGCGGCCTTAGAAAATATCTCCCTTTGGCTTTAACCCCCCAAAGACAGACAGACAAGCAGGTGTTCAGCCCCAACGCGAGCCGGCCGCACCAACACCCGTCTATCTTTAAACCGCCCCGCTGTCCCTCATGTTCGCTGGAGCTCCAGGAACTCTGGAGGAGAGCGCTGAGTCGTAAATACCTCTGTTTTTAAACTGCGCGCTCCCAGCATGCTGACAAGGGTCAGGGAGTGTATGCGGTGGGACAAACCGCTGCTTTTACCGCTCTGGCAGAGCGGAGTGGAAAACATTTACGCGGTTTAACGCGACGGCTTGCGAACCATACCGCAATCAAAGCTAATTAAAATTTTCTCATCTTCTTCACCGAGATCATTCCTCTCCGGTGTGAGATCATTTGCCTGATGTGGAAACTATTTCACACATTTTGGCCTCATTATTATGCAATGGCAAAATAAACCTCATCCTGCTTGAGTGGCAGCAGATATAATCAAGTTCAATTTTTTGTTTTCCTGCAGGCATTTATCAAGGCACTTTTGAGTGGCATGTTTTCTCGTTTTTCAGATTCGCAGAGAGCTGCACCTCATTATTAAGAACAATTGATACCGACAGGAAAGAAGAGGTCATTAAGTACTAATTAAAGGGCCGTCGCCATTTTCCCCATTTCACACAAAGTGAAGTGGGAGTTTGGCAGAACTCGGATTTGTATGAATCTCACAGAAGCTGCATGTCCTTTAACCGTACATTTGCTCAATTTCACATTTTGAAAAAAGATTTTGCTGCTGGGGTGAGGTGGTTTTTCAATTTTGGTTTATTTCATAAAACTGCAATGGTTTCCGGTTGTGTTTCCGGATGTTGCCACAGGCAGAAACCATGAAGAAGATAAAGACAGGAAGTGCTCGGAGGATTGTGGCGTGTCATGTTTTTATTGGCTTATCACGTGAACAAACTCACTGAACCGAGTCATTTGAATTGTTTTACATCATTAACGCAATTGCGAAATGTTATTTTTTTCTGCCTTCGCAGGATAGCGAGAAAGTTTTTCGCTTTTTTGCGTTAACTGTGACATTTCATCCAGGCCCTTGCACCATCTTTTAAAAGATGACTTCATATGAAGGTCGCTGATTCATAAGTTCGTCCCGGTGACGGACAGATGCTGCAGGCTGTCGTTTCACTTTCTGAAATGCCTCTTGCGCCAGGGAAAGTGTCCTGAAAAAGGCTTTTCCAGCTGCTCCGACACGTAAAGCTTGGACCGTCCGGAGCAGGGACTCTCCATGCTTCAAAACATTTTACAGGCAGTGAATTTGATTTCAAAGCTTTCATTTTTCACAACGGGGTAAGCGGTAAGGAAAACACTGAGTTTTACGAATCGCCCTCAACCGCCTCGAGTTTAGTTTACAAGTGTCACGACCTGTAAATCTGGCCACAGATTTAAATGATGATGACATGTTGATTTCTGGCCGCGGGTTTATTTATAATCTCGCAGCACACGCCGTTAAAATAGATTTCTCTCAGTTTGAAACAGAAGGCGATCCACAACTCACCAGCCGACGGGATGAAAACGAAGCATCATGTAACTTTTTTTTACTTCCGAAGTTTATTTTTAAATTCGTATCGAAGCAATTTACACATTTGTGAAAAGTCGGAGGACGTTTCCATGGTTACTTTCCGTTTCCACAACATGTTGCGTTTCCAGTCAATTCAGGTAGGAATAAAGGTGGGCGTGTCCTCATTTGTTGCTCAGGAAACTAGAAATTGCAATTTCGAAATTTGATTTGACAAAGAAATTGAAATGGTTTTCAATTCTTTTATTTGAGAATTGAATTTCTAGCACAGCTAGCTGCAGCAGGAATTTAGAAAAGTAGCAGTTTACTTTTGTTTTTTTTTTTTTTTTTTTTTTTTGGTAAAATGGTGAGATATAATTGTTGGACTTTCACAAAGTAGACCCGCTTCAGCCTCTCTGCGTTCAGATGAGTGACTTTCCCTGGCAGACGGATCCATTTGACAAGCTTTGCTTCCATTTTAGTTTTCACGTCCAGTAGAAAGTTCACCTGGTTTAGTTTTGGTGAAGGACATTTGCCCCATTTAAACCATTGAAGGTCAAAGTCAAGTTAATTTATGCAGCATATTTCCGACAAATTGTGTTTTACAAGTTAAAATAAATTAAATGCATTGAAATGATGCATAAATAAGGTGCAGTTACCAAGTATCAGGGTGTGCTAACTTCTTCCTCCTAGAGAATACAGTTTTGTCATCTGCAAGGGTAATATTTGTCCACTTTCTTTCAAAGATAAATAAAAGACATGAACATGTGAATACTGAAAGACCTTTAGCATTTAATATGCTGTCCCAGTTCCTCATCGCTGTTTGTCTTGAACGCTTTCATCCTCGAATCGATGGCGATATTTCAAACCCCCCACAACGATGGGAGCTTCTGGTATTTTTCACTCCACAGAATCGCTGAGTCACGTCGATGAAAAAAAAACAAAAAAACGGTCATTTCTTCCAAGACCTCTAGAAAAAAAAACCGAAAAAACCCCCCAAAAAAAACCCCTCTGTTCGGTGAAATCATACGTAAGCCCCGATGTGACGGAGAACTTTAGCTTCTCCTGCCGTCGTTCGGGCGTAAACTCACACCCGAAGAAACGGGTCGGACCAAAGAGTCGTTTGAAGGTCACAGGAAGTCCGATCCACAGGTCAGAACCTGTTTGCGTCCTCTGGAGGAACACCAACAACGGCTGTCGTTTTCTTTGGACTCAGACGTCAGCGGGCTTTGACTGGACCGCAGCCTTTTTGTTGATGAAAACGACGCTTGCGCCTTTATTTGGTGGCCATATGGCAAGTGCCTGGGAGGGGAAGGGCGGCCGCGGCTGACGGTGTCAGAGGGGAGGGCGGTTTAAATTTAACCGCAACAAGGCAGATATCTGCAAGACAGCCCACCCCCTTCTGGCTGCCTCTCCTCTCCCACGAACACAGAGCCAGACGGCAGCGGCGGCACACACGCACGCACGCGGCATCCTGTCAACCTGGTGCTGGAAAGTAGAGGATAACGGAGGACGAGGCGCTGAGGAGGTGTGAGCTGCAGGCTGCAGGGAGGCACTGCAGAGGCGCCGCGGCGAGAGGTAAGGCTGGAGGAAGCCGGCTGCTGGGCGTGGTTTTTTTTTTTTTTTTTGTTTTTTTTTTTTGCTGCACCGGTCGAGACGGACGCGTGGCTGTGTGACAACAAGGACGGGGAGTGAGCTGCACCTTTTCACTCAGCAGGGAATCAGCCTGCGACTCTGCGGGTTCTTGAAGTTGAGGGATCGCGACAGATCCGACGTTGGCAGCTTTTCTGTGCCGCTCTTCGCTAATTGGACAGGTTCGGATTAGGCTCACGGGGAGGAGGAGGTGGTCCTCCCTCGCCCTAACGGGATTGAATTGACTCCCGATTAGTTTGAGAGAATATTTTCAATTTCGATTCAACTGGAGAGAGGAATGGAACGAGTGAAGGCGAACGCGACGACGCCAGGCTGCTGGCTGTAGTCGGGGAGTTTCCAAACGGCAGCATGCAGTGAGCGGGAGCAGCGAGGGCGCCGGCAGAGGGAGGTCAGGTTACCGTCCACAGCACCCACGGCTCAGTTTGGAAACACTCAGGCCGCTGGAGGTCAAATGTCAGGCCAAGGAACTATTTCTCAGCACAGATCAGAGATCTAATATTTATTTCTCAACAAATCTCTCTATTCCCCAGAAACTGTTTGTTTTTGTTGGTTTTTTTTTAAAACCAGTAGAACCAAGTCAGAGCTTCATTACGAATTTTTTGCTTTGCACTGAACAGAAGTGATTAGCGCATGCAAGGTTTCGGCACAAAGGCCGCAACTTAAAGAGTGCACTACGTTACCCAGAATACATCACAGACGCTGGAAAAAAAAATTACGGCTGTATCATGCTGTGGGACTGTTTAACATCTGGAATCTGCAGTGCCTTAATATGTATATATGTATATATATATACTCTTAAAGAAGAAAGATCTCAACAGTGAAACCTCTATTAGATGAGAGAGAATTCTCTGGACTTTACATGTAGAGGCTTTTCATTGGGTTAATCTGTCTTGATAGCTGAATGGAGCCTCCTGCTGCTCCGCTAAGACGACTCAGAGGCGTTTGGTTTGGATCGTGTTTGCACTTTCCTCCGCGATTTGACGTCACTTCACAGGCGGCGGCATTAAACCGGATTGCCTGTGGCGTTCTAGAAAATCCGGTCTTAGGTGGAAAACGGCCGCGAATTCACCGAGTCACCAGGAGTAAGAGCCAGATTCCACTGCGGTGGTTGCATTCAGTTCAATCACAAATCACGTTTTGCCTTCAACGTGTTTCAGTGTTCATGAATGATATTCGTGTAGACAAATTGTATTTTTGGGAAAGCACAGATGGATGAATGGATGGATGGATGGATGGATGGATGAATGGATGGATGGATGGATGGATGGATGGATGGATAAAATTTAAAAAACAGGGTATTTGCCCTGTAGATTAGCAGTCTGATATTAGCATCAATAACTCCTTCCAGATTTTTTGAAAATCATTTATTTTTAGGGTGAACCGAAATGACTTCAGATTCCAATTCCAAATAAAAGACGAAAAAGAAAAAAAAATCAACTAAACTTTAATATTTACAGAGAATTTCCTTTAATATTTATACTTAAACACGCTAATGGAGCTTTTTCATCTTTGATCCAAGTAAGCTTAATGAATTCCGGTTAATTAAGACTGTTCTTGCAACAACAGATATAAAAGGCTTCCATAAATAATCAGATTTTAGTTCATAACACATTATAAATGCAGATCGGGCGTTTCCGCGGTGAACCTTCCCTACCTTTTGCGCTCTCAGGAGACTGACAGATTGAGGCCAGTGGGTCAAGGGTCATCTCGACATCAACCTCCCGACACCCTGAGCTCCACCAGGTGGAGGACGGATTAGAAGACCCGGCTCAGGAGGCTTTACTGCTGGAGTGGAGCGGAGATGAACTCCGTCCTCCGTCTCAGGAGCAGCAGACAAACTTGTCTTTGTTCTCGCTGTCGAACTGGGAGGAACTCCCGTCGGTCGGGTCAAACACGAGGGGAAACACAAGTTGGGCTTTCAGGTCCGGAGATCCGGTTTCCCCTCACAGAACGGCAAGCCGCTCCGGGGAAAACGCTCCTATAAATACAGAGAGAAACAGCGGTGTTGTTCCACTTTAGGCAGGCTCTGTTTCTCGCAGCTCGTCCTTCTGCTGTCAAGCAAACATCAGCTGCACCAGCAGGCCGGTGAAGATCAGGCGCAGTGTGCTTTCGTGGAAGCCGCTCCTGTGAGGAAAGGTGAGGACAGGAAAACGTCTCAGGATTTGGATGGCGTGTGACTTGGCTAACTTTTCCGCCGTTAAGATGACGGCAGCGTCAGCAGAAACATCTAGACTCCATCTGGAGAAGGGACAGCGGAGATATTTATTTCACACTTCTGGTTGTAAAAAAAAAAAAACACTATAAAAAAAGGGTTTACAGTGAAACACTGCGGTTCCCAAACCACTGGACTAAGGTTTTGATTCTGCTGGAGGTTTCTTCTAGTTAAAGATGAATTTCTTCTCTCCACTGATGCTACATAAAACCAAAACTCGATGCAGTCTGCTTGTTTCCTAAGATCTGTCATTGGGAGGGATGGTACAGTGAGGGCAGGGCTACTGCCATAAGGGCGGAGCTACTGCCATAAGGGCGGAGCTACTGCCATAAGGGCGGAGCTACTGCCATAAGGGCGGAGCTACTGTTCTTGAGTGTTTTGTAAATGTATAAAAACAGAAAACCAATAAATCATGTCCAAGTAAGTGCCATGAAGCTGAAAGTTGAGCTGTTGAATTATTAGCCTATGTGAACTTTCTGCATAAAATCATAAATTGCTGCGGCAAAAAAAAAACAAAAAAAACGTTTCAAGCTGCTTGTAAGTGTTAAGTCTGAGTCATCCGTTTCAAAAGTTCAGCGGATTTGTTTCAGTCAGGTCACATTCAGACTACAGAAGGGTGATTTGCTTGAGATGTTTGTGCTTCCCTTCACCAGCCTGCACAGCATCACGCACTAGAAAGGATCCTGCAGTGGATACTTTCTCACTATAGAAGTGAGAAGTGCAATGAAAAGAAAATGTGCTAGATGTCAGGTTGAAGCTCTGCATGACTCGCGTGCCAAGCGACAGTGAGGATGCTCTGTGAAGTCAAACCCCGACTGATGTGTGAGAAATTGAAGTACAACACAAAATATTAACTTTATACAATCACATTTAACAATGGAACCACTAATATTGTGCAACATTGTACCCCAAATCTGCATTTAGTGGGCAGTTGCTCTGATGCATAACCATGGCAACTGGGAGGAAGCCTAAGCCACAAAAGCAAATGTGGCGGATTAGCAGAACTGGCGACGTCCACGATGCGTTACCATGGAAAACAGTCTGCTGCCTGGATGCTAAGCTGTTAGCATTTGATGACAGTGATGAGAGTGTCTTCAGACAGAGGCTTCCGCAGGCTGGTTGCAAGGCTGACTGCTACTGGAGCTTCTTGCTGCCCACAGCAACGCCTTCCAGAGACTCTTTGACGTTACTATGACAACATTTTTCATTTCCCTTTGGGTTAACTAAAGCAACTTCGGATGTGCTCATGGAAAACCTCTCTAATCATCATTTCTGTGTCATTTACTGAACAAAACACTACGACAAAGAAATGATTGAAAATACACAAACTTTCCAACTGGTTGTAGAACCCAACATGGTCCTCTGTTACAATTTACAAGACGCTGTAAATTCAACTGGTCCGATTTGAAACCTGCCACAGAGGATGATCAACTTTCCAGTTCGCCCAAACTCAGTGTCAATGATGCGCTTTATGACAGACACACGGCGCATTGCTGTCAAATTTTCGGCTCACAACATTATGTAATGGCTGATTAGCGAGCCGAACAAGCGTCCCAGGAAGGCATAGCTAGCGGGCCGGGCTTATTTTCTGAAAATGCGCTGCATAAACAGAGCCTTGAAAGAGCTCTCCGCCACGCCGCAGCCGACGCTGCTCTATTTCTGGGACGTTTTCCCACCCGGACCGGGACCCGGTTGTGAAATTCGTAACATGAATGTACAAAGCACTCAAAGAGGGCGGCAGGATTCTGAATATGCACCGGGAAGAATCGGTGAAGCTATCTGCTTGGAGCGTGTCCAATTGTTGTCTGTCTTTGTGTTTGCCGTTGCTATAGGTGTTGCCCCAGCTGAGATGAGAGGGCTTAGTGTGGCTCTGGGAGTCTGGATGTCTTGACAGGGTCAATTATCAGGCTATTTTCTGATGACCCACTGACATTTTCACTCGTACCTCTTATTTAGGAGAAGCGAAGCAGGCAAGGACAGGACCAAAAAGGACAGCGCTGTCACCCCCGGCCGACGAAAGGGCCGGGGGCGACAACTTCCAGCCTGGAAGGATTTGGAAAATCTCTTCGTTCGGCGTGACTTGTAAAGAGAGGGATTGCGCTAGGCCTGCAGGGTCAGTGTGTCTGTTGCATGTTGAGGCTGAGAGGAAAATGCATTCGACAAGGAAAACTCATGACCTCTCACATGGTAAAAGAGCTGCTGCTGCCTTAAAACAGAAAAGCAGTGACAGTTCAATGGTGAAGAAACTTGACAGTACAGCAGCTGAACAATAATCTTACAAAATGCAAAAAAAAAAAAAAATCCAACAGAGTGGATATTCTGTTGGATCATTACAGTCAATCAAATGCTGCAGATTTTCACATTTCCATTCAACAGTCAATATTCTCAGATTGACCTAACCGAGGATTGTCCCCCGAATGAATCGCAGAAATTCACCCGTTCACCAATTTTTCCATAAAGGAGCACTTCCTCTCATCCTCACTCTCTGTTTTTAAAGAAACTTTATTGAACAAATGAATTGAACAAAAACGTCTTGACATTTCATGTAAGTAAATTTAATAAAAGTACTGTTGGGTAGGGTTGGGGTTAGGGTAGGGTTGGGGTTAGGGTAGGTTTGGGGTTAGGGTAGGGTTGGGGTTAGGGTAGGTTTGGGGTTAAGGTTCCCAGGGCATAAAACACTTTCTAATGTTCTCGCCTTGAACGACATGAAGGGGAAGATGTTTAGAACTGGAAGGCAATGGAATGTTGACAACCACAGCCCCAATCTGGCCAAATACAGTACAGCATGATCCAGCTTTCTCCTAACTTTCCGCTCTGCATGTATTAGATACCCTCTAATTTTAGCGAGGGGCCTTGTACGCTGCAGCAGAGTCTGCATCACAGGCAAAGAGGATCTAACACAGCGGTAGTGAGGAATATTACTGTTTTTTTTTTTTCCTGATTCATTTGTGCCTTGATATGATTGCCAGAGATCATTGACATCTCTACATAAATAAAGCAGCAGATTACTTATCAGCTCTTAACACAAAATGACAATGAATTCTCTACTTAACAACCCGTGTTTTTACTCTGGACACTTTGAATTCTCTTTTTGGGTCGGCATCCAGACCAGCTGAATGAAGGTCTGACTCATGGATGATGGGTATCAGCAGCGAAAAACCTGATCAGAGCATCCCTGGTATATAGAACTTCTTCTTCTTAGCACCCACAGCAGGAACTATGTTCAGTTTGGTCCAAAAGAAAACATGTCTTTGTCTTAAAGGTGATTTCTAAAGATCTCTGAATGTGGCGGAAAGTGGATAAATTACTGAATGATGGGAGAATTGAACTTGAAAACTCCACTACGACAAATACAATTGTGCTGCCATCTGCTGGTGGATCACAGTAGGGATATTTGTGACAGGAGGAAACCTTTCTGGGTCTCCATCCATCCATCCATCCATCCATCCAATGACTTTGCTTAAATTTGTAGAAAAGCAGCCATGGATAAAATCCTTTAAAAATTCTTCTGATTCATTTCTACAAATCTCTTTTGAGTTTTATTGAAATAAAATAAGTAAATATGCAAAAATATTTACAGATAAGCATGATTTACACTACATCTGGCACAGAGCGTTAGCAGAGGGGCTAATGACGTCCGGCGGGGGGCCGAGCCGTCCTCTTTCCTGGTGGTCTGTGTCGTGACCAACCATTTCAGCTATTTGCACCTCGCTGCCATCGGATCCGGCTGGAGCTGCTCTGTCATGCTGAGCACATGAGACCAGAGAGGGAGGAAGGAGGGCCTGGAAACGGATCTGGCTGTTTTTGAAAATACGACGTCTACAAAACAGAGAAAACGACGGCTTTGATCCAAAATGGCCGACGTCCTGTTGGGTTTGGACCATCACACCAGCTTGTCTTCTGTCTCTGGACACAGTTTCATATTGATTAGGTCAATCTGTCATGTTCAGATTAAAACATGACACACTCAGGAGGCGTGGCTTAAGTATGTCATCATTTGACCATTGGGTATTGTAGGTCACCCGACGATGATCAATCGCTGAAAGTTTGGTGCCTCTGTGAGTTTTTGTGTAGGAGATGCAACATTTTGTGTTTCAAGGCGAGTAGGTGAACTGTGACCCCTGGTAACGCCCCTTCAGCGTCCACGAAAACTCACCGTTTTGATAACTTTTAATCGACCATGTCATGTCATGTTTAATGGCTTTGTACTTTTTTATCTCAATAGATGCCAATGATTTTGTTTCTCATTTGTTCTTCAGATGGAGACATGATGTGTCTCTTTTTAAAATCTTTCATCCCACTTTGTATTGCCAGATGGTTTTGTGGATTTCTTGATGGCATAATTGAGCCAGTTCTCCAAAAATCACTCAATATTGAGTGATTATTGTATTCTGCCGGTGGCCGACTGCTTCGTGCTCTGCGCCCTCAGACCTCACGGATGTGGTTTCTGGATTCGTTTCGAGGTTTCCACCCAGTCTTGTTCTCATCAACCTTCAATCAACGCTTTAACCAGGGAAATTGTCTCCTGCATGCTGACGGACGTCTGGTTCCATTTGTCACTTTTAAATGTCTCAGGCTCGAACTGACTCGAATGTGCGGCAAAGATTATTGACTGAACACAAAAAGCTGTTTTAAGATGATGACTGTATTCGAAACAGGAGAACGCTGCGAACAAAAATCTTGAACGAAGCGAACAATCAAATTCACAAAAAACAAAAATAATATATAAACATAAAGTTGATGCATAACACAATTTAAATTCTGATCAGTGTCAAAGTGCTGAATATTTAATAAAGTGTGATGACATGTAGCCCTGCTGGAGCTTTGGAGTCCTACTTTAATGGCGACATGGCGCCCCCTGGTGAGAGGAAAAGGCTCTCCTGTGGTTTATTTCCATTACTCAACTGGAGGTGAACTGAAAGCAAGCCGACTCGGACCGGATCAGCGTTATCTCCAGTCGGTGGACCTCTTGATTCACATTCAGATTTCTTTTTTTTTTTTTTTTTCCCCCCTTTCCTTTCTCAGGTCCTGGAGCTAAACAGAAATGCTTCGGTGTGATTTTTAGCTCGCAGGTGCTGTTATGACCCGCGTGTAGCTTTCCTTGCGCATTTGCAGGCACTCTCCTCTCCTCTCCTCAGCCCAAACCGCCTCTCCTGCTGCTTTACGGCCCGGCTGCACTAACGCTCACAGGAAACATCTCCGGCCGATTTATGGCACCTCGTTCACCCGCCAGCCCGGGGATCTGATTGCGATCCGTTGCTAGGGCAACCAGAAGTCTGTTTGTCAACAGTTGACTGTTTTGTTTTTTCTTCTTCTTCTTCCTCTTCTTTTATGGCTCAACAGCACAAATCCCTCCGGCACCGGGTCACTGTTGGACGCGCCGCAGATCATTTCTACACTGCGATGAATGAGGCGTTGAATTGTTTTCCACAGTAATCACCCGACACTGTCACTCTGTGCCTTCGTTTCAGCTTCAAATTTTGCACACAGTGTGCAGGTTTTGCAGCGAAACTTGTAAATGGATGGGTTCCCCACAGGGTGGTGACCTTGAGGTGTTTATTTCTGCTTATTTTGACGATTCAGAAACGTTTAAGTTGAAAAACGTTTCACATCTGTGCTGAATTTTTGGGTGTCGACTGTTAAGAATTTTGAAGGTAGCTAATGCTCTTATTTTGAAGTGGCTGGAAACTTTAGACAGCAGCTCAGTTTCCTGTCTTAATATCCTCTCTCTCACCCCTCCACCCCCATAACATTATTTCAGAGAACCCACCAAACAAAGCATTGAAATGAAATAAAAACGCAAATGTAATATCTAAGGGAATCGGCGAACATGTAAATTACGATGTCAAAACTGAAATGTGCTCAATTAAGAGCAGATTCATTCTGAATTAACATGAGCATGAGGGAAAACTGCAGTGTGGCACCCAGAACACCGACCTCCCCACAGAGTCCCCCAAACAGGATCCAAACACGGAGCCAGGAGGGGAAGCTGCGATTGGTTGTCTCTGCCTTCATGACCTTTGTTGGCTCCAGTTGCAACTGTGGTTTAATCACCACTGACACTAATACGAACACTCTTTAATCCTCCTCTCGAAGCGCGTTGCCTTGCATTCACCAGGACGCATTATCATGGCCTGTGAATATTCATGTGTGTGGAGGAAAACACAAACGCTGCAGCGTTTTTCCCTCCGGAAATGTCTGGGGAAGGACTTTTTGATTAATGGATTTCAGACTGACTGAATGCATGCACTGGAGATCAAGTGGATAGAAAAAGACTGGAAGCGAGACAGAAAATGGTAGAACGTGTAAACATTTATCAGCCTAAAAAGATCTTCGGAGTCTGATTAATGAGGATTGCAAAGTCCAAAAGCTTGGTTTTGGAAATGCTTCGACTGGATCCAGTGGAATTTCTGTAAGGTGGGGAAACATTGCAGAACCCACTTCCAGCCACCTAAAAACACTTTTTACTCATCCGCAGACTGAAACACCAAAGTCACCTCTTGAAATTACTATAAGTGCCGATTTAGTCGGCACTTTGTGTACAAAGCTGCCGAATCCCAGAAGATCCTCTAGAGGATAAAAAGCGTCTCTCCTTCCCCTCTTTTCCCGTTCCCCAACTCTCTTTGATCTGTGTCTCTCTTCTCCTCAATCATATCAACAGCAGCATGATGTCAGACCGCAGGAATTTACTCTAATTTGAGTTGCGTCTGTGGAAATGTGGATGGGCACATGCTGAATGATGTGTGTAGTTGGTCAGTTCAGGTGCCATCTGGGAGAGGCTGCTCCGTGAGTGATGGGGTTAGGGTTAGGGTAGTGGTGGGGTTAGGGTAGTGATGGGGTTAGGGTTAGGGTAGTGGTGGGGTTAGGGTAGTGATGGGGTTAGGGTTAGGGTAGTGGTGGGGTTAGGGTAGTGATGGGGTTAGGGTTAGGGTAGTGGTGGG